>PVIC010000360.1:83324-130458 GCA_004025085.1 Thryonomys swinderianus | reverse complement strand
AATGAAAGACTCCAAACTTGCCACATTTCATTTAGTACCTCTGAATTAACAAAATGTAATAAATTGCTCACAGGATAGTGGCTTCAGTACATCAACAGTAAAAAAAAATGCCAAAAAAAAAAAAAGAGCAACAAATGTAAGGGGAGCAAGTTTGGTACTTACTAGGACAATGAGGAACTTCTTTTGATTAGTAATTTGTCATCCCCAGGATGTCTTCAGTTGCTGAGATCCTGCTCCAGAGCATCTCAGCATCACTGGGCCATTGAAGGTTTAGCTGTGACCTGGGGTGAAAATGGAGTTATATTTTGATACAACTTGTGTAAAACATTTGATATATCTTGATATAGCCAGCTCACAGGTAGAATAACTAGGGCTAATCATAATTTTAGTTGTGAAATGATTTATCCCCTAAATTAGGTAGAATTGCCCCCAACACTTAATAGTTCTTTTTAATTACTGCTCAATTTTATTGGCTCTTATTGTATTACTCAGTGTTTTCATATATTCTTTTCTGAGTTTTGTAATTTATATGTATCTCAGAACTTATACATTCCTTTTAGATTTTCCATTTTATTGGAGTACAGTTTTTCAGAGTAATTGCTAATAGTCTTCAGAATTTTGGTGGCTCCCATTGTGATTTCACCTTTTTCATTTTTAATTCTATTGATTTTCACCCTTTCTTTTCTCCCTTGGTAATATTGGCTAAATGTTTATTGGTCATTTTCTTTTGTTTTATACCTCTAAAATCTTTTTTTCCTTTATTGAGTTTATTGGTACATCATAATCACATTCAACAATGGGAATTTGTACTTGTACGTGACATATCTTGATTCTCATTTTTTCCCATCCCCTTGCTTTCCCTACTGCCCCAACTCCCTATATACATAAACGTTTAAAGTTTACCTGTTTCATTTTTTTTCTGAAGTAGGAATTTTATTAATTCTTTGTATTTTTAGCATCAATTTCATTAATTTCTATTCTAATCTTTAAAATTTCTGCATTTGTAGTACCTCTGGATTTGGATTTTTTTTTTTCTAAGACCCTGAGGTGCTGCATTAGGTCATTTATTCAGGTGTACTGTTTCTTTCTGATGTGGGGCAACTTCAGCTCTACATATCCCTCCTAGGACTGGTTTCATTGTGTCCTATAGGGACAGGTATATTGTAGTGCCATTATTGTTTGTTCTAGGAATTGTCTAATTTCTTTTCTTTTCTTTTTTCTTTACTTTTTTTTTTTTTTTTTTTTTTTTTTTTTTTTTTTTTTTTTTTTTTTTTTTTTTTTTTTGACAGCGTCTCACTTTGTAGTTCAGGCTGGCCCTGAGTTCACTATGTAGCCCAGGCAAGCCTCAAACTCAACAATCCTCCTGACTCTGCCTCCTGAGTGCTGGGATTACAGGCATGAGCCGCCACGCATGGCACTGTGGTACTTACTGATTGCCGGGTGCGCGAGTCACCAGGGATCTAACCAGGGATCTTGCCCTTGTTAGGCAGGTACTGGAACCACTGAGCTAAATCTCCGGGCCTGGAATTATCTAATTTCTTGTTTGATTTCTTCTGTGACTCACTGATTATTCAAAGTATATCATTTAATCTCTATGTATTTGCATAATGTTTGTGGTTTCTTTTACCATTGATTTTGAATTTTATTGTACTATGAACCTGTAATATACATGGGATAATTTTCATTCTTTTACATTTACTTAAGTATGCTTTTTGGAGGTTAGTATGAGGTCTATATTGAAGAAATTTTAATGTACTGTGGAGAAGAATATGTATTTTGTAGTTGGGTAAAACACTCTGTAGATATCTATTCAGTCCTTTTATTCAAAGGTTTTATTCAACTCCCCTACTTTTTTTTGAATCTTTATTGGTACATTATATATACACATCATGATCACACTCAATATTGAGAATTTGTACCAGTATATGATACAATTTAATTCTCATTTTTTCCCATTTCCCCCACCTCCCTATAATCTCCTGCCCTCTATACACATAAGCTTTGTTTCCCTTTGTTTTATTACCATCGTATTTTTCTTCCCCTTGTTACTTACCACTATACCCTATTTTCCTTTGAATATTTTCGATTTCACAATATCTGCCATATGTTCTAGAGCTCGTTTACATCTTCAGTTTCTATACCAGAGAAAAGATACAATACAGATCTGTGACCTATTTATTTCACTCCCCTACTTTGTTAATGCTTTTTTGTTAATGTTATGTTTTATGTCTATATAGAATTTCCTTCACAGCCTCATGAAGTCAGAGATGGGGCTTTTTAGAGATGGCTAGACCTAAGCATATGATGCTGGGATCATGTGCGTGTGATTATTAAATTAGTCTACTGATTTGTTTGGAATAGCTCTGAATGTGGTTAATGAGAAGGCCCACCCTGATTGTGAGTGCTACCCGCCCTAAATCATGTAGCCTGGGTAGAATCTAAGGAATGCTTGTCATTTTCACCTTCTGGTGCTGTTGCTTTGCTGGCAACTGCATGCCAAGAACTATTTCTTTTCTGTGATGCCCCTCTGACATGGCACCCTGTCTCAGAAGCAGCCAGTTAAGAACTGAAATCCACCAACTGTGAGTTATAATAAACCTTTGCTTCTTTAACTTTGGGTGTTGGGTATTTTATCTTAGCAACAAGAGAAATACGTAAGACAGTTAATTTGATTTGTCTGCTTTTGGAAATACAGTACAGAAGTCCCACAGTATAATGCGTTGATGTTTATTTGATTGTTTGTGTCTGGTAGAGTTTGTTTTATGAAGCTGGTTGCTCCATTATTTGGTGCATATGTGTTTAAAATTGGTACCTTCCCCTATTGATTTGTTCCTTTAACCAATATTTAGTGACCTTCAGTTCTTATGATCAGTTTCAGCTTGAAGTGAATAACTCAGAATAAGGGGGAAAAAGAAATCAGCAACAGGAAAACAATACAGTCAATACCTTTCAGTAATAATATTCCATGTGAATGGTCTCATCTCTCTAATCAAATGATATAAATTGGAAGACTCTACTAAAACAATAATTATGCTCTACATGCCAGAAACACATTTAAATTCAAAAGCAAATTCATGGATTAAAAATCAAAGGAAAATACACTAATACTGCATGCAGTAGTAGCCCTGAAACAAGCCAGAGCAATTGTCGTATTTTTTAACCTTTTTTTTTTTTTTTTTTGAGACAGGGTCTCGCTTTGTAGTTCAGGCTGGCTCTGAGCTCACTATGTAGCCCAGGCAAGCCTGGAACTCAGCAATCCTCCTGTCTCTGCCTCCTGAGTGCTGGGATTACAGGCTGAGCCACCACGCCCAGCACTGTGGAATGTGGTATTGATGGCTGGTGGTTGTGAGTCTCCACGCCCAGCATTGTATGTGGTTTCTGGGGATCAAACTCAGAACCTTGTGCTTATGAGGCAGGCGCCGGAACTTCTGAGCTAACCCTCTGGCCCTTAACCTTTATTTGTTAAAAATCCGGGGAAGGAATAAATATGATACAGAAAGAAAATAAAAGAGCATATATAAAGGGGGTGAGGAGGGGTGGGTGGGTAGGGATATGGGTAAAAATGAGAATTAACTTGTGTCATATACTGGTACAAATTCCCCAATGTTAAACATGATTTTGATATGTATATAAATTGTACCAATAAAGAATTCAATTTATTAAAAAATCCTTTTTCTTGTCAAAAAATTTGCAACATATGATGTTTATATTAACTTTGGGAGCTGGTGCATACACATAACACCTTTTGATCATTTCTCTGTTTCCTCATTCTTATCCATCCAATCTCCTGATTCCATACTTCTATTCCAAAATTTCTGTCCTTAGTTTATTCTTTATCCATAACTGGACCTATCACATAAGAAGAATCATATGTTGTTTAACTTTTTGTCTTACTTCATTTAAAATTATGGTCTCAATATCCATTTATTTCCTACAAAAGACTTGTTTGTTTTTCTTTATGGCTAAATAATATTCCATCATTTCTCTGCTCATTAGTCTGATTCCATCTCCCCTGTTTCCAGAGTTTAATTATTATGAAATATAGTGCTGTAAACATGGGTATGCATGTGTATATTATGTTTTCTTTAATTCTTTGCTGGAATATCACATGAGAGGTGTAGCTGGATTAGAGGAATTTAAATTTTTACATTCTTTTGAAGTATCTTCATAATGATTTCCTCAGCAGTTGCACTAGTTTATTTCTGAGCAATGTAGAACTTTTTCACCAGAATTTGTTATTTTGTGTTATTGACGATAGCCAATCGGATTGGGATGTAGATAGAGTCAGAGAGTTGTTTTGATTTTCACTTTCCTTGTGGCTAAAGATGCTGAACATTTTCTCAAGTACTTATCGGGCATTTTTACTTCTTTTGAGGAGTATTTATTCATTTAACCATTTGAAATGATTTTTATTTTTTTTGCTTTTGGAAGAGTCAATTAATTGAGTTCATTGTATATTCTAGAATAATACATACTCTATTAGAAGAGTATCTGGGATTTTTTTTCTTCATTCTATAGCTTGTCATTTCATTATGTTGACTGTTTCCTTGCTGAGCAGGAGCTTTTTAATTTGAAGTCATCTCATTTGTTGATTTTAGTAATGTATCTTGTGCTATTGCAGTTTCATCGAAGAAGTCCTTGCCTGTGTCCTTGGTTTCAACTGTTTCTTCTATCTTATCTTTCAAGTTTCAGAATATATAATTCATTTAGATTTGTTTTTTTGTACATGGTTAGAGATATTTCATTATTTTGCTTTTTTTCCAGTGTGTTTTTGACCTCTTTGTCAAAAGTCAGATGGCTGAAGGTGTGTGTGGTGGTTTCTTTGTGCTTAGTTCTGTCTCACTGGTCTGTGTATCTATTTTGTGCTAGTGCCATGATGTTTTTTTAATACAGCTTTCTAAGGTAATTTGAATTTAGGAAGTGTGATTTGTCCTGCTTTCTTGTTTTTTTTCTACATGACTTTTACTGTTTTATCTTTTTTGATTCCATGTAAATTTTAAGATTCTGTTTTCCCACATTTCTGAAGAATGCGACTGGTATTTTAATAGAGATTCCATTAAAGCTATGTGTAGCTTTTCAAATATAGCCATTTTAATGATATTCTTTCTATCCATCCAGAAAAAGGAGATTTTTTTTCCATTTTTAATATTCCTTTCAATGTCTTTCTTCAGAGTTCTGAAATTCTCCTTTTAAAAGTCTTTAAATCTATAGTTAGGTGGATTCTAAGAAATTTAATATTTTGGCAACTGTCATGAGTGGAAGTGTTTTCCTGATTTCTTTCTCATTATATTTGTTATTGGTGTATAGGAAATGATTTTCATGTGTATGTTTTTTGCCCTTGATTCTCTTCATTTGATGCACGTGCTTATTGATTTACATGTGTTGTATCAGCCTTGCATCCCAGAGATGAAAGTACCTTGATATAATGGATAATTTTTTAAACTTTTTGTGGAATTCTGCTTGCAAGTGTCTTTTTTAGGATATTTGCATTCTGTGTTCATCAAGGTTATTGATGTGTAATTTTCTTTTTTGTTGACTTTATCTGGTTTGTTATTAGGATCATTCTGTTCTCATGGAGTCTGGGAGTGTTTCTTTTTTTCAAGTCCATGCAAGTGTTTGAGAACTATTACTATTAGTTCACTAAAGTTCTGATAAAATTCAGTGTAAATCAATGTTTTGGAATTATTAGTTGTTGGAGGTTTTGTTTTCTCTGCCTGATGTCAGGATTTTTTATTGTCAATTTAGGTTTAGTTAATCTTCCTGGTTCAATTTTGTTAAGTAATATGTATGTATGTAGAAAGTTTGAAAATCCTCAAGGGAATCCTAAACAGAGACATGAAGGTTATTCTCACTGAAGAGTTCAAAGGAAGAGTATATCCAGCTGAGAAATTAATTAAAATAAGAAATGAAGCAAGCATGGAAAAATCATATGATAAGAAGAAGTTCAAAGGGAAAAGGGAAAAAGGGAGTAAGGGGAGGGAAGAAAGGAAAAAAAATTGATAATAGAAACAAAAATTTGAAACAAAATATATGTACATAAGGGGTACAGGTATGTAGAGAGGGCAGAGGAAAGGGAAAAATAAGAATCAAGATATATTATGTACAGGTACAAATTTTCAATGTTGAATGCAATCATAATGCATACCTAAAATGTACCAGTATACTCAATAAAGAGGAAAAAAGAAAACTCAGAAAAAAAGAGAAGAAATAATAAATAGCTTTCAATAGCTACACTAAATCTAAATAGTTTTATTTATTTATTTTTTTCATTTGAGACAGGATCTCTCTTTGTAGTTCAGGCTGGCCCTGAGTTCACTATGTAGCCCAGGCAAGCCTTGAACTCACAGCAGTCCTCCTGCCTCTGCCTCTGCCTCTGCCTCTGCCTCTGCCTCTGCCTCTGCCTCTGCCTCTGCCTCCCCAGTGTTGGGATTACAGGCGTGAGCCACCACGCCTGGTGCTATGGGGTGTGGTACTGATAGTTGGTGGGCGTGAGTCATCATGCCCAATATCATATCATTGTATGTGGTTACTGGGATCAGACCAGGGACTTTGTGCTTGCTAGGCAGGCGGGGGAACCACTGAGCTAAATCTCCAGCCCAAAATAGTTTTAATTTTTAAATTAAGGGACATGGAATGACAGACTGTACCAAAAAGGAAAGCCTATGTTTACTCAAGAAATAAAAATCTGACTTTTTGTGGTGAAGTAATAGTATCTTTTTAAAAATAAAATATCACATTAATTAGTATGTAATGAATAACTAATATTGTCAGATTCAGAAATTGTTATCAAATGATCCAAAATCTTCCAAAATGTTTTCATTCATATTGTATTATATACACAAACCATGCATACATTAGTTTCATCACAGTAAATTCATACACAGTTTTGAAAGAAGCTTTTGGTTTATTGAAAATGAAGAGACAGATATCTCAGCTAATGGTTATATTTGGACAATACATAAAATAGTTGGTCTGAAATTTAGCTAGTTAGGTTTTGTTTTTCCTAACATCCGTTCACTATATAATCTTACTTTGCTGGTTCATCCTCACCAGGATGGAGGTGGTTCTGTTAAACCGCTTGATAACATGTGGGGTATGATAAAAAGTATGGTGGAGTGAATATTCGAATCAAAAAATTGTTACAGTGAAAGATACATTGTTATGAATCTGCCTCAGAACATTCATTCTCACTTCAAATACACACTATCACTCTTGCCACTTTCTGAAGTAGTTCTAGAAGTCATCTTTCATGTCTTCAGTTGTGCAGCAGTGGCTGTATTTTTGGCCTGAATCAACTGAAAATATGGACTTCTTATGGTTCTCTGGGGACTTTGTGGAAGAGCCAGAAGTCCCACAGTGTCAGATCTGGTGAATAAGGCCAGTAAGTCCTACACACCATAATATTTTTCTTTGACAGAAATTGCCATAGATGTTTTATGAACAAGGGGCGAACAAAACAAGGTGAAAAATTAAATTAAAATATTATAGCAAAAGACACATTGCCTTTAATTTCCCTTAACTTCTGAAAATGATCTTGTTGTCTTAAACACATTTATTCCATGGCTCTGAGCAATGTGTCTTTTACCACAGTAGGTTTTTTAAAAAATGTAAACATTCATTGTATTTTTAGTCATGTCTTATAGTTATTTATATAACTATAGGAATGATAGAAGGTAATTTAAATAAAATAAGAATATAAGAATATAATTTTCTTTAATGAATTTGATGAAATACAACTAATGTAAAAGTAGCCACTTTAACCATCAGAGTGATGTAATTTAACAGCACTTATATACATTTGCATTGCTGTGGTACCGTCAATGCTATATATGTACAATAGTCTTTTTATCCTGAAGAAATGACATTCTGGACCCATTATGCAAGAACTCCCCCTCTTTCTCTGCTCTTATTCCCCGCTAACTACCATTGTGCTTTCTGCCTCCATGAGTTATCAGGGGAAGCAGGTAATATGTAAACCTTTGTATTTGTCTTATTTCATTTCCCATAATGTTCTCAAGTTTTATTAATTGTATCACATGTCAGAATTTTCTTCTTTTTTAAAAATGTCACTGTACATGCATACCACATTTAGGCTTTTAATTTGTCTATCAAGGGACACTTGAGTTCCTTCATCTTTTGGCAATCTAGAATGATGCTACTATGAAAATTGGTGGACAAATATCTCTTCAAGTTCTTGTTTTCAATACTTGTAGGTAGATATCCCAATGTGCAGTTGCTGAGTAGAGGTAATTATCTTTAAATTTTAAGCAGTTGCTACACTGTTTTCTATAGCAGTACTCTATTTTATATTTCTGCCAGCAGTACATAAGGCTTTTAATTTTTTCAAGTGTGTCAGCATTTTTAATTTTCTTTTATTTTGAAGTAATATCTGTTTTGGCTTAGATTTACCTATTCCTAATAATTAGCGATGATGAAGATTTTAATGTGTTTATTGGCCATTTGTACATTTTCCTTAAATATCTCCTCAAATCCTTGGCATATAGAAACATTTAGTTTTAGTTTTAGTTTAGCTGTACCCTGAGTATTAATCTTTTATCAGGTGCATGATTTGAAAATCTTTTCTCAATCCTACAGGTTGTACTTTCACCCTGTTGAATATGCCCTTTGATATAGAGAAGTTTTAAATTTTGTGTCATATACCGGTACAAATTCACAATATTGAGTGTAATCATGGTATGATGTGTATATACAATGTACCTATAAAGATAAAAATTTAAAAAAATTTGATGCAGTCTAGTTTATGCACTTTTACTTCAGTTTCTTATGCTGTTTGTTTCATATCCAAAAATCATAGTTAAATCTCATGTCATAAAGTTTTCCCATATATTTTCATCTTGTATTTATATCTTTAATCAATTAGAATTTTTTGGTTTTGGTATAAGGTAAGTGTCCAACTTCCTTTTTGCGTATGAATACATGGTTTTGCCAACACAATTGTTAAAAACTTGTCATTTTTTCATTGATTAATATTCACATTCTGATAAAATTAGTTGGACATTTTTGGGAGAGCTTATTTCTGGAATCTTTTCTAATCACTTATATGTCTGTCTTTATGTTAGTAGCACACTGTTTTGATTAATGTACTTTTGTAGAATTTAAAAATTATTGATATTTGAGACATCCAACTTTGCTTCTTATTTTCAACATTGTTTTTAGTATTTGATGGCCTGTTGAAATTTCTTGTGACTTTTAGGACAGAACTGTCTTTTTCTGAAAAAAAAAAAAAAAAAATCATTGGCATTTGGATAGGGCTTTGCACTGAAACTGTACATATCTTTTGCTTAAGACTGACAGGAGCACCGAGTCTTCCATAAAATGTATCTCTAAGTAATCTTTGGAAAGTTTTGTAGTTTCTGTGCAAAAGTCTTTTGTCTCCTTGTTTGTTTGAGTATTTTACACATCTCAATGCTACTTTCAGTGGTACTTGTTTCACTTTCTTGTACAGATCTTTCATTGTTAGAATATAAAAGCCCGACTGAGTTTTTTACCTGATGATTTTGTAGTCTGCTGAATTCATTTATTAGCTGTAACAGACTTTTGTGGAAGGTTTAGAGTTTTACATAAAGAAATCATGTTGTTTGTAAATTAAGATAATTTCACCTCTTTGTTTTGCAGTTTGGAAACCTTTTATTTCTTTTTCTTACCCACTAGCTCTGGTTGGTATTATATTGAAAGAAAGCTGTGAAAGTGACCATCCTTGTCTGAGTCCTAATCTTAGAGGAATAACTTTCAGTCTTTCACCACTGAGTATATTCTTGCTATGGGTTTTTCACATATGAAATTAATATGCTGAGAGAGTTTAATTCTATTCTTATCTCAGTATTTTTTTAATCCCATGAAAATATGCTAAATTTTGTGGAATACTTTTCCGCATCAACTGAAATGATCATGTGGTTTTCTCCATTCTGTATCTGACATTTTTTATACTGTGCACCTCTATGATTTATGTGATACGTTACAAAGATTTTCATCTTTTGAACCATCATTTCCTTGCAGAAGTAAATGTTATTTGGTCATGGTGTATAATCCTTTTACTATTCTTTTGAATTCCATTTACTGGTATTAAAAATTGTACAGTTTTTGATGTGGTAGAGACTGTTCTCATATAATACCTGACAACACTCAGACTTGAGAGGGAATGTTGTCACCCCTTGACATTACTGTCAAGGTAGCATCTAGAATCCAGTAGCCCTCAATCCCCTCAGGTATTTGTAATTGGTTTGAGTTTTGAAGGAATCAAATAGATGCTTTTTTTTTTTTTGAGACAGGGTCTCACTTTGTAGTTCAGGCTAGCTCTGAGCTCACTATGTAGCCCAGGCAAGCCTCGAACTCAGCAGTCCTCCTGTCTCTGCCTCCCAAGTGCTGGGATTACAGTCGTGAGCCACCACGCCTGGCAAGATGCTTTCATTTTGCAAAGACCAATAATTAATGCCTTGCTAGCACACTGAAATCATGTGGAGAACTTAAAAAAATATTAAGCCTGCATCTTACTCCCAGAGATTCTGATTATCTGATCTAATTAACTTTTTGGGTAGAGCAGCCCCTAGCAATGGGGTTTTAAATGTGTTGCTAAAGTTAAGTACTTCTGCTGTACACATTGTGACTGTGGAAAAGACTGTGTTGTGAGGATGGTCCATGGCAAAGAGACACACCAGCTTTAATTGTGAAAGGCATCCCTGAGTGGAAAGATAACACAGAGACAGCCATGAGCAACAAAGACTTAGGTTATTAATTTGGAAGGGTCCTAGGCCAAGTTTTTATCAGACAAAAAATAAGACACTATCACATGAGAGTACATACGTGGATTCATTTTACACTGTGCAGTCTTCATGGCCAAGTAATAATGAAATAACAAGAAAATTGCTAGTGGTATTGTGAAGACTATTTAAAAGGCAGCATACTTTCTTTTTTCATATTGAGGGATACTTAACTGTGCTGGTTAATTTCTGTGCTAGCTGCATGGAAATTGTTATGGAGAAATAGGGTCAGGGTCATCCAAACCTAAATGCTTGTATTATTTTCTCAAAAAGCCACTGCAGTCCTCAACCCCCTGCAAAGTTTTCCTAAGGTACCTTACAAAATTTCTTCAAAGAAATTATTTTGAAGCCATAACATTATCGAAGGGCTATCTTTACTTGATGATTTATTTTAGTTGGGATTTTACAGAAGATGAAAGCTTCATACAGTAAACCTTTATGATGGGCTATATTCAACAAAATTTCATTTTATAGTCCATTGTGTTGCCTTGTTTAATTGATTTATATACACAGTAAAAAGTTTCATGTAATATATTGTACAGGTCTAACATTTATAATTGATTAAATAGTTCTTGAGACCACTCATGTAAAGAAGGTGGCCACAAGACCTAGGTGAGGAAGAGAAACCTATTTTGTAAGATTGCTTTCATAGGAAAATAAGATTTAACTTACTTCTTTTATAAATATAGGATCTTATTTAGAAAAGTACCTGGTAATCAGTATGGTGATGCTGTTGTACAATACCTTTCTTACTTTGTAAAAGACACAACATACATTTTTTTCTATTTCCTATCTAAATTATTTCCTTATAATGTGTAATGTACTTAAGAAAGCAAATAACTTCTTTTAAGTCTCAAGTCTTGCCTTTGATCAGTAGATTCAGTGAAAAGTGCTAACTGAGTGTGTATTCTGACTTGCATTTTGAGAGGAAGAAGATGCTGTAGACATAAACATGTTCCCAATCTAAAGAGATAGGAAAGATACATTATAACTAATGATGCGTGCTTAGCATAAGAAAAATATAATAAAGTCTAGAGACAGTAAAGGACAAGCATTGAGGAAAACAGAATTTTGAGTAACTAGAGTCAAGGTGTAGAAAGGATGATGACGGCCTAGCATGTGAGGGGATTTTAGGAAAAGAAAGGCCGGGAGCAGGGAGGGAGCACTTAGAAAGTCATGCACAGGAGGAAGCAATAGAGGGAGGCAGAGGAGATACCGTACAAAACAGACCATTTGTAGCCAGGTTGAACCAGTTTCTGTGAAGCATGTATCACAAGTATCAGAGACACCTTGGTTTACTTGGTGAAAGGGTCCTCACTAAGGGCTGTAGCTTCCTGGCAGGCAGTTCTTCAGCATGTCTACATTTTGGGAGAGTGCAAGGAAAGGGGATCTTCCTTTCCAACATGGGCACTGTAGAACTGGTGTGCACTACAAGGAACTGCTACTCAGGGTAACTTCTTTAAACTGGGTATCTGCCAACTATAAATGGAACTCAGACCTTAAAAGCGCTAGGCTACTGCAGAGATTATACCTGTGATACTTGGATTGAGTTTAATGTACCCCAAGAGGCTTTCCAGCTCTATGGGTGAGATGGCAGAAAATCAATACAGCGTTGTGCCTGCTTTCCATACTTCATACCAAGTAAGGAAATACAAGCTCTGTGACCCCAAATGTCCTCATTACCTTCATTGACTCATGAGGCAATTTCATGTCATTTGGTGTTGAGACCCTCATTTAAGGTGGAGGAGCCCATTTTAGGACAATGAAGCCTTTCACAATAAAGTCTCTTAGAGATCCAGAATCAGTTTGCCTATTGTGGATAGGTCTGGCTGTTTGGTTCCCAGTAAAACAAATCCCATGGACCAACCTCTGGAGCCTTCTCAGTGGCTGTTTTCACTTTCATATGGAACATTCATAATGCATAACAAAGAATGCAGGTATAAAACATGGGCCAGTGTGACAATTCTTGATTTTCCTCCAGCTTATTTCTATGTTTGTTTTCACCTTCAAGGTTAAATCTACTAGACTCCCAGGGCATAGACGTGAGAAGTCTTCCTTCTACATGTGTCTCCCGAGAGTGTTGGCTGGAGCCAGGCTTCTATCTGATTGCAGTGAAGAATAGCTCTTAGCTGTCACTGCTGTCCCCTCTGGCTGACAGGGAATGAAAACTCAAAGCCAATTCTAAAAAGAACAAAAAGGGTTGTAAAAGTTTCTCTGAGGCAGCAGCTACTTCTTTTGGAAAAATAAAGGGACCACTTCCTTACCAGGGTCTAGAGAACATGTCTTCAGACCCATATGGCCAATTTTCTTGTTCTCTCCACACATAAGTCCTGCCTGGAGGTTTAATAGGAAGAGAAAAAGCCAATAATCTTCCAGTGTGCCAGGGAAATTGGCAAAGACTTTCTACATCTTCCCAAATGTGTGCAATCCCCAAATAATCTGTCATTATGATGAATTTATAGCTTACCAAGTAAGCACTTAATATAAAACAAACAAATATTGGGGATGTTTGCCTCCTTTGTCAAAGATAAAGTGGCTTAGTGTATCCGAAGTTGTTTCTGGGTCTTCTAATCTATCCCACTGGTCCTTGGGTCTGTCACTTTGCCAGTACCATGCAGTCTTTATCACGGCAGCTTTATAGTAGAGTTTTAAATGGGGGATTGTAATGACCCCTGCCACGTCGTGGTTGCTTAGAATTGCTTTTGCTATTCTAGGTTTCTTGTGTTTCCAGATGAATTTTTGTATTATTTTCTCTAGCTCTGTGAAGTATAGCGTTGGAGTTTCAATTGGAATTGCATTGAATCTGTATAGTAGTTGTGGGAGTATAGCCATTTTGACGATGTTGGTTTTCCCTACCCAGGAACAAGGGCTGTCTTTCCACTTTCTGGTTTCCTTTTCTATCTCAGTTTTCAGAGTCCTATAGTTTTCAGAGTAGAGGTCTTTCACTTCCTTTGTTAGGTTGATTCCTAGATATTTCATTTTTCTGGGTGCTACTGTGAAAGGGATTGACTCCCCAATTTCTCTTTCAGTGAATCTTTTGTTTGTGTAGACAAAGGCTGTTGATTTTTGAGAATTGACCCTGTATCCAGCAACACTACCAAATTTGGTTTTTAAGTCTAGCAGTCTTTTGGTTGAGTTTCTAAGATCTTCTAGATAGAGTATCATATCATCAGCAAATAATGACAGTTTAACTTCTTCCTTTCCTATCTTTATTCCTTTATCCTGCCTGATTGCTATGGCTAGTGTTTCCAGCACTATATTGAACAAGAGTGGTGACAGCGGGCATCCTTGTCTCATTCCTGACCTTAGTGTAAAAGGTTTCAGTTTTTGGCCATTGAGTATGATGCTGGCTGTTGGTTTCTCATAAACAGCTTGTATTAAATTGAGATAAAGTCCATCGATTTCAATTCTCTGTAGGGTTTTGGTCATAAATGGGTGTTGGATTTTGTCAAATGCTTTTTCTGCATCTATTGAGATAATCATATGGTTTTTGTCCTTGAGTCTGTTAATATAGTGTATTACATTGATTGATTTATGTATGTTGAACCAGCCTTGCATCCCTGGGGTAAATCTGACTTGATCAGGGTGTATGATTTTCTTGATAACTCTCTGTATTCTGTTTGCCAATATTTTATTGTGGATTTTTGCATCAGTGTTCATTAGAGAGATTGGCCTGTAGTTTTCTTTTTTGGTGGGATTTTTCCCTACCTTTGGAATCAAGGTGATGGTTGCTTCAAGGAATGATTTGGGGAGTACTGCTTCCCTTTCGATTTCATTAAAGAGATTGGCAAACATCCCCAATGGAGGAAAGACAGCCTCTTTAACAAATGTTGCTGGAAAAACTGGGCCTTAACCTGCCACAAGCTAAAGCTAGACCTAGCTCTTTCACCATACACAAAGCTAAACTCACAATGGATATGAGACTTAAACATTAAAACAGAAACAATAAGCCTGCTGGAAAACAGGTAGGGTAAAACTCTTGGAGGCAATGGCTTAGGCAGAGAATTTATGAATAAAACCTCTATAGCACAAGAACTAGCAGAAAGAATCAACAAATGGGATCTCATCCTACTGAAAAGCTTCTGCACAGCAAAAGAAGTCACTGGCACTGCTAAAAAACAACTAACAACATGGGAAAAAATCTTTACTAGCTGTTTATCAGACAAAGGGCTACTATCTACAATATATAAAGAACTCAAACAGATCAGCCTCCCCAAGTTTAAAGACCCAATTCAAAAATGGGCATCTGAAATGAGCAGACTCTTCTCAGAGGCAGAAGTCAAAGCAGCTAAGAAGCATATGAAGAAATGTTCGACATCACTGGTCATTTGAGAGATGCAAATGAAAACAATACTGAGATTTCATCTCACTCTACAAAGAATGGCCACTATCACAAAATCAACCAACAATAAATGCTGGTGTGGCTGTGGGGAGAAAGGAACCCTTCTCCACTGTTGGTGGGATTACAGACTTGTGCAACCATTGTGGAGATCCCTGTGGAGATTTCTCAGAAACCTAGGACTAGGGGTCCCATTTGACTCTGCTATCCCCCCTGCTAGGAATATACCCAAAAGAATTTAAAAAATCATATTGGAAATACAGATTATACCCTTGTTCATAGCAGCTCAGTTTGTGATAGCTCAATCTTGGAAACAGCCCGAATTCCCATCAATTGGAGACTGGATAAAGAAGTTGTGGTTTTTTTTTTTTAATAAAATGGAGTATTATTCTGCCATAAAGAATGAGAAGATCAATTCATTTGTGTGCAAATGGAGACACCTGAAGGATATACTAATAAGTGAAATCAATAGATCACAGATAGGCAAATACCGGATCTTCTCTTTGACATGAACATCTGTAGATGCCAATGAGCTCTAGAAAGTATGAGAGCTTTTATAGAGTGGGAAATTTCCTTTGGAAATTTGGTGTGGGAATGTAATGAGGGGAAGGAGTAAATATGATTCAGAAGGAAAATAAAAGAGTATGTATAACGGGGGTGGGGAGGTGTGGGTGGGTAGGGATATGGGTAAAAATGAGAATTAACTTGTGTCATATACTGGTACAAATTCCCCAATGTTATACGTTATTGTGAGATGTATATAAATTGTGCCAATAAAGAATTCAATTGTTTAAAAACAAACAAACAAATAGGCCCCTGTGCTGAACAAGAGAACATGGGATGATCATATAAGATGTTTTAATGTTGAAATTAGTTAAACTCTACAGTGAATGAATAAGGAAGGTGGAGAGTCTCCCAAAGTCTTTATATATACTTCTCAGGTTAATGGAAAGCCACTCTAATATCTGTTTCTTAAAATTCATGGTGGTATGCTGGGGTTATCAGCTTTTGCCAGCTGCCTCATTAGTAGAATTTGAAAGAGAGAAAGCAGAGGAGGCTGTGGCTTCCCTCTCTTTGATGGGTACATACCCAGTGACCTGAGGGCATTTCACTGTGCCTCACCTCTGATGTTTCCACTACTTCCCAAGAGCCCCAGTCTAGGGACGAAGTCCTTGGCACATGGGTCCACGTCCCAACTATTACAGCAACACAGTAATGGAGGTTATGCATTTGAGCTCCCATGACGGAGTTAAACAGATGGGACAGAGCCTGTATGGTCCACAGCTTAGTGTATACACAGAGTGTGGCTTTGGTAATGACCATAATAACACACTGCATAGTGCTGCATAGCTAAGAATATTGAATTCCATAATCTCACCTGGTCTCTACACTAACCTTGTGGAATAGGGCTGGAAAATATCATTCCTACTTTACTGATTAGTAATTTAAGCCTCAGACAGACATATCTAATACTATTATCTGTAGAAGAACCAGTGTTCTAGAGACCTTTAGAAACCTTGAAAACTGAAGAGAGATTGGTGCATCACGATCAGTGCAACTATTGGTACCAGTTCTTTATCTTTTCCTGTATCTGTGTGTTTTGCCATATTAACTTCACAGTGTTCCTCAAAACATGGCATACATGTTTCTATTCCTTGAAGACAGAGTTGGCCTGTGACTTAGTCCCTTCCATGACACGTCAGCAGACAACATTCTTGGTGGGGGCTTGAAACTTCCACCTTGGACCTGGGTTCTCTTGTGCTTCTGTCAGTGCCGAGAGTGGAACGTGCCTGAACTAGGCTGCTGGTGCCAAGAACACACTCTGTCACACTGCTGGAAGCAGCTGTGCTGGCCACCCAGCCCGCAGCAGGGCAGCCTTGCTGAGTACCCCCTAGGTGAGGCATTGGCCAGCTGCTCGGTAGATACTAATGATTTCAGTCACTAAATTTCAGGGTGGGTTGCTACACAGTTTTTTCTCCCCCTTAAATAGGCAATGGCTGATTCACAGCACATTAAATGGTTACACAAATATAAGACACTTACTCTAGTGTCTGTAAAACAGGCCCCCCCGTGCACTGATTATAAACTTGTCTGAGTCCAGTGAGACTTAACACACTCATGTCCAACTGGTTCTGAGCAGAGGATTTATGAGTTAGAGACAGGCAGCGAGGGATAGCAGGACTCCTTGTGAGCCAGTCTGCCAAGACTCACATGACTACCCATAACAGATGATGTCTTGGGTGTACGGGGCCCATCTTCTCACAGATGAGAGTCTCCCAACCATACTCTGCCACTGATCATTTATCTTGGGGTCACAGGACACACTGGGCTAAAGTGCTGAAAGACATTCTGTTGTCGGAGGGCCTGGGACAGAGCCCAGGTTGTTCCGGACACCACATCCCGACTTCCTCATCTGAAGATGATGCGTTCTACAGGTATTTTCAGGACCATTCAGGACAATTATTTTTGAGAGCAAACAAGAAGATTGGGAGAACTGGATCAATTTAAGCCACCTAAAATACCAAAATGCAGTTTCCCGTGCTGATTTTTTTTTGTCAAAAAACTAGGTTTTACAGTCTATCCGAAAGCCTTCTTTTTGATGTTTCCCTGCTTGGCTGGATCCCTCAGTACTCCCTCAGGTGTGCCAGTCGGCTTGTGTCATGCTGCCCCACCATCAGCCTGAGGGAGGGATCTAATTGTTGGATGGCACATCTGTGAGAAGAGGCTCTGCAGGACCCATGGCCCCTGGGAAGCAGTGCTGTGGCCACTACGACCTCAAGGCTTTTTAGGACAAATGCACTTGTTGTCTTAACGAGGTGCCCAGCAGTCTCCTCGGTATTTTCCAGGTCAGACATAAGGGCTGGGCTGCTTCCTACAGCCAGACCCCTTTCTGGACAGGACCATTTATGTTAGTTCTGTCCTCTACCCCCCCCTTAAATCGCAGTGGAGCCTAGTAAGCCAGGGAATGCAGAAAGCCCCCAACTTGCAAATGTACTCATTTTCTCCGCTGTTTCTCTCCCCCTCTCTCCTTCATTCCTTTCTGTTCTCATTTACCTTCTACTCACAGCTTGGGTTTTCTTGGCATGGAGACAATTCAGAGCGTAAGTGCAGCATCTTAGAGTATAATCAAGAAAGACTGGGAGCTTGCGAGCTTCTGTGAAGCAGAGGAAAAGCCGCCAGCCCTCCCTCTTCCATAAGCTCCTCCTTCATCTCCTGGGATGCTGTGGAGGCCTGGACTCATTTATCAATGTGTCTTTCTCTCTTTAAAAAATAAATCAACAGAACAGGAGAGAGCTTTGGAAAGCCTTTGTAGAAGCTACTTTAAAAAAAAAAAACAGTCTTTTTATTTCAGTCATGTGCTCTTAAAACCAAAACCCATTTACACACTTCATTTTTTAGATTGATGTACAAATGACATTTTGACCTAATATATTCAAGTAATTTTAGGTCAAAATGTTAGGGAAGAGAGGGATCTTAGGTAATTTACATGATGCACATAGCATCTTTTAGATGCATTGTGTTGAAAGAAAGACAAGCACATTATATAATCAGAGAAAGAAGCATTAAGACAAATCTTACTTTCTTGGAGGACCATGAAGCTAGTTGTGCTGGCTTTAAGAGTCAACTCTGGAAACTTCCCAGGTTTTAGCTCTCTGGGGTGAGGAGATGACTGTGCTACTCTTGAAAGCAGAAAAAGGATTGTGTGTGAAAGAGGTGGTAGGGAGGAGAGAGACAGAGAGAGAGGGAGAGAGAAAATCTTCTCTACTATTGGCAGAACTAAGAGAACTGAGACTTTGGCAATTGACCCCTACCAGTCCAGCCTCTGGCCCAGCTATTATGTGCCAGGCCTTGGGATTTAGGAGAATGATAATCACTGGATACACTCAACTATCTCCTCAAAAAGTGGAGAGTCACTCAGGCTTTTTCACCTGTTCTTGTACTTTTTCATGTTGACTCCTGTTACAATTAACCCGGAAGCCCTCTGCATCCTGGGAACATTAACTTCCTGTGAACACCCCAGCCACCTCTACCTGTTGTTAAAGTGGGGCAGGTGTCTCACCGATGAGTGAGGGGAGCCTTGTGGGTCATGTGGGAAAAGGCTGGCTGTGGCCTAAAGGGTATTTGATGTGGTCACCAAGTCTTCAGCGGCTGAGGATAAACTCTAGAAAAGTGCAGGGTGAAATATTTTCCCAAGCAGCCTCTCAATGAATCGGAATGAGAAAGGCTGAAGGCAGAGAGGAAGTTGGGTTTCCACGATCAAATATTTTATTTCAGCCATGGAGATTCCCAGTGCTCGGGAATGACATGTCAGGAGACAACAGCAGAGACCTGTGACTATGTTTAACACAATGTGTCCCAAATATATTTAACTATGCACTGTCTTCTTGCACAGTTACATGTTAACAGTGTGGGACTTGACAGAAGAATCATAGAAAGCTCCTTGCCTATGATGTGTAAGAGGCGCAGCCTGAGGTAGGAGCTTCTCTGAGCTCCAGTATCGCCAGGAAGAATGGGGCAAATATTAAAAACAGCAAAACTGAGATGGTGAAGGTGACAGTGGCTTTGGACGTGTTAAGGTTTTGATCAGGATGCGGGTGACTGGATAAGCTTCCAGTGTTCGCCTTTTACATTGGCTTCATTAGTCCAAATTAAAAATGACAAACCAGGGCCCAGACCCAATTTAGTCAGAGGTTCATAATGCTGCTTGGACAGGAAAGACTCTCTGTGGAATATTTTAATTGGCTCAGCCAAAATTTCTATCTACTATATTTTATTCCATTTCCAATTTAGTAGTCTGACAGAATCATAGTAAGTCAAATATTATAATTAAAAAAGGGAGAGAGAATTGCCAGTCTTTCCCTCAACTGGGACTAACGATATTTTTTTTCTTCAAATAAGATGGCTTTTCTTACTCCCAGAGGTCCCTGGGTTGCTCTTGCCTGGGACAGAGTCACACCCTGCGCTTTGCTTGTGCCCTCCCTACTGTTGCTGCTTCTAGGTTCCAGAACCTGCCAGAGAAAGTGACCAACTCTGACACGTTCTGCTGACTACCGACTCGCATTCCCCTTCCAAGCATAGGTGGCCCTGCAGAGCTCCCTTGTTTTCTCTCAGGTTCAGGTGATGCCTGGTGCTCATTCCTTCACGCTGCAAATTCCGTTTCTCCCTTTGCACAGGGTCCTCCCCTGCACTGTCTCAAGGCTCAGCTCCCTCCTCTCTGACCTGCGGCTAGTAACTTCAATCCTGAGAGCTGCGGTGGGCGTTGAGTGGTAAGGCATGTGAGCACGCTTCCTGGTGGCTGGCACACACAAGATGCTTAAAAAATAGATATTCTTGTGCTTACTCTGTTTTATCTTACAAAACCCACTTTACTGAGGCATAATTTGCATAAAACAAAATGCACATTTTTTTTCTTTGTGCGTGGTAGGCAAGGTTTTATACTCCTAGTACTTTAAAAAATCTTATTTTGAGACATGTTCTCCTTAAATTACCCAGGCTGACATTAAACTTGCAATCCTCCTGCTTCAGTCTTCCTAGTAGGTGGATTATAGACATATGTTACCATACTCAGTTAAAAGGTACCTTTTTTTTTTTTTTTGAGACAGAGTCTCGCTTTGTAGTTCAGGCTGGCCCTGACTCACTATGTAGCCCAGGCAAGCCTCAAACTCAGCAATCCTCCTGTCTCTGCCTCCCGAGTGCTGAGATTACAGGCATGAGCCACCACACCTGGCACTGTGGTATGTGGTACTGATTGCTGGTTTTGATATTGTATGTGACCTTGTGCTTGTTAGGCAGGTGCCAGAACCACTGACCTAAATCTGGGGCCCAAAATGTATCAATTTTAAATGTACAAGTTAATAGGGGTTTGTAGGGCACCCACGTGACTACCACCCTAATTAAAGTGTACCTTTCCAGCTCTCCAGAGAGTCATTTCATGCCTCTTCGCAATCACATACCTCCACTCTCTGTTCTCTTTAAGCACTGCTCTGACCCTCAGCTCTTGCGATGCCTTTCATAGGTTCTAAACCTTCATACAATTCCAGTTGTTCAGTGTGTAACTTTCTATTTCCTTTAGTACGAACAGCTTAAAACAATTCTTCTATGTTGACTGTAGCAGCTCATTCTCTATGTTGCTGAATAGTATTTCATTTTATAAACATTCTGCAATTTGTTTTATGAATGTATACAATCTATTTGTTCTTCCATTCTTTGTAGAAATTTTTAACATTGTGTCAATTTTCATTAAAGCTGTTATGAACATTCATCTATAAGTTTCCATGCATATATGTGTATTATATTTATTAAATATTATATATTTATATATTATACTTTTTCTTTTGGAGAAGTATTTACAAAGCTAATTGTTAATCATTGAATTAATATATGTCTAGTTTTTAAAGAAATTGCCAACTATTTTTCAAAATGCCTGTGTCCTTTGCACACCCTGCATTTGTTCTACAACCACATTCCACTTATTATTCTCAGGTTTTTTTTTATTATTCATATGATGATATCTTACTGGGCTCTTAGCAGGCGTTTCTCTAGTGACTAGTGATTTTAAGTCTCTTTTCAAATGTTTTCTGGAATGTTCACATCTTTTATTATGAAGTGTGTAGACATTTCCCTCAAATTCAGAAATTAGTTTGCTAGTCTTTTTCTTACTGATAAGAACCTTTTATTTAATATGCTGTTAGAGATATATATATATATATGTATTTCAACTGTTTTCTCCTGCCCTGTGGCTTGCTTCATTTTTTCACCTTTACTAAGGTAAAAATGACAAAGAAAATTATATATATATATTTATTTTGTAGTTCTTAATTGATTTTATTGGTACATTTTATGCATATGTGATGACCACATTCAACATTCAGAATTTGTACTTGTATATGACACATCTTGATTCTCATTTTTTCCCATTCCCCTGCCCTCATTACACCCCCCACCCCACATACATAAGCTTTTTGCCATTTTTTATTTTTATCATCACATTTTTTCTTTTCCTTCTTTACATTCCCTTAACTGCCTTTTTTCTTTTGCTTTTGAACATTTTGGAATTGTTTTGGCATCAAGAGATGGTAAGTAAGCTAGTAGCTAAATGTGTTCTAAAATGCATGGTTGATATTGTGAAATAGTAAATATTCAAAATGTAATGGGGCTTAGGGGTAAATAATGAAGAAATAAAAAAATTGATGGTAAAAAAAGGAAACAATGTGTATATAGGGGTGGGGGAGGTAGGGTGGGTAGGGGAGGGGGAAAATGAGAATTAAGTTGTGCCATATACTGGTACAAATTCTCAGTGTGGTGTGTAATTGTGATGCATATATGTAATGCACCAATAAAATGTAAAAAAAATAAGTAAGCTATGGCATATCTGTTACCTCATGTATATCCTTCCTGTTTTTCTTTTTCTTCCTTTTTACCTCCCTTCCTTCCTCCTTTCTGTTTTTCCTTCCTTCTTCTCTCCTTTCCTTCTTTCCTTCCTATTTTTTCCTCCCTATCTCCTTCACCCTCCCTCCTCCTTCACTTTCTTCTTTCCATCTTTTTCTTTCCTTCCTTCCTTCTTTCCTTCCTTCATTTCTTCTTTCTCTCCCTCTCTTTCTTTCTTTCCTTCCTCTCTTCCTCTCTCTCTCTCTCCCCCTCTCTTTCTTTCTTTGTTTAGTCTTTTGTGATGAGGATACTTAAGATGCAGCTTCTCCACATACAATTACAGTGATCTCTCCTTACATATAGTTGTACTTTTCATGGTTTAGTTACTCACAGAAAGAATCACATGGCAATTCCAGAACAGATCATGTGTGAATTGTAAATTTTACGCTACCCCAAGTAGTATGAGGAAAGTCCACTCCTTTCTCTGCTGTCCTGCTGTGATGTGAGTCATCCCTTTGTGCAGGATATTCCATTTGTGCTGACAGCCCACCAGTCACCCAGTAGCTGTCTCAGGTGTCATGGCAGGGCTGGTGTGCAGTCAACATTTATTTTACCTCACAGTGGCTCTCACAGTACTGTGTTTGATGTGTATGCAGAGTTTGGTATTATTCATACCTTAAGGCACCCACTGGGTTCTTTGAATGTGTCCCTCAGGGATAAAAGGTGCAGGGTGGCTGTGATACATTACTGCTTATTGTAGTCACTATATTGTACACTACCTTTTAATTTCTTGATGGAATCTTGGGAATACCATAAATTTTCTATTTTAATTCAGTCTAGTTTATCTTCTTCTGCTTTCTTTTATGGCTCATAATTTTGATATGCCATCTAAGACATTTTTGCCTCCCCAGAAATGTGAAGATTCACTCATATATTTTCTTTTAGAATTTTAATTATTTTAAAATTTATGTCATGGGCATGATCTATGTAAAATTAATTTTATACCAGTTGAGAGGTAGGAATTGAGTTTCACTTGACACCATTTGTTCAATTTATTTCCACTTTTTACAATATTATTTGTTGAAAATATATTTCCTGGGAAGCTCGCTTGAAAATAAATTAAAGGTGTGTATGTGTGTGCACACTATATTTCTGAATGCTGTTTTCCATTTCACTAATGTATACAAAGTTATGTTTATGCTGTTTTATCCTGCTTTGATTATGATAACTCTATATTCAGAATTAAGTAGTGTATGTTTTCTAGTTTTGTAATGCTTTTACAATATTATTTAGTCTATTCTAGCTGCTTTATGCTTCGTGTACATTTTATAACTATTTTATCAACTTTTGTTGAAATGCCTAGTAGGTGTTTCATTGGGATTGTCTAAGCCTGTCAATCAAATGAAAACAGCATACACCTTAATTATGCATTCTCTAACCCATAAGTATATCCCTATATTTAAATTTTCATAGAAATACTTTGTTGTTATAAAAATCATTGTCTCATACATTCTTGCTAAATTTATTCCTAAGAACCTCATGTTTTATTGTGGTATTATGAATAACATATTCTAAAATTTAAGTTTCCAGTTGTTTTCATAGTAAATAAAAAATGTAAAAAATTTTCATATATTGATCTTGTAAACTTGTGTGTCAGTATTACTTAATAAGAATTTTTGTTTGTGTTTTTCTTGAATTTTTCCATATACAACAGTGGTTGTTTAATCTTTCTTCTCCTTTTGCATATATTTACTTCACTGCTTCAAACTCTAGCTTATTAAATAGTAGTTCAAATGGATAATCATCTTTCATTCTTATGTTTTACTTGAGTACCTATTTGAAGCCCACCTCTCAGTTGTTTCATTTGTGTTAATCACTATTTTTTGAATTAATTTTTTTAAAATTTAATTTATTGGTAAATTATATATACACCTCATAATTACACTCAACATTAAGAATTTGTGCCAGTATATGACATGACTTAATTGTCATTTTTCCCCTTCCTCTACCCATCCAACAGCCCTCTGCCCCACACACAAGCTTTGTTTCCTTTTTTATCATCAGTTTTTTTCTTTCCCCTCATTACTTACCTGTAAACCCCATTTCCCTTTGAATATTTAGTATTTCACAATATCAATCATGCATTCTATAACTCATTTACAACTTCATTTTCTCACACCAGAGGAAAGATATGATTTTTACACATCTGTGACCTATTTATTTCACTTATGAGTATGTCCTTAAGGTACATCCATTTGAAGTTATTTTTAAAAGAATTTAAGGGAGAAAATATCTTCTCTTTACTCTCTTATGTAGTAATACCATTTCTTTATTTCCCTGGATATGAGTTTCCATGTGGTATCACTTCCATTCAAAGTGAGGAATATGCAAGCACTTTTGTGATGAACTATTCGCAGGCAGTAGGTTTTCTAATGTTAAAAATTGTCTTTGTTCATCCTCATCACCTAAGGAATATTTGCTGGCCAGATACAGAATTCTGAGCCGACTTACTGCTTATTTTTTAATCCTGGCATGTTAAATACTTAACTTTACCATTACGGTATAGCTCTTCTGAAGTCTAAACTGAGTGCTTAATGGTAATAAGTACATGGACTTTAATGTCAATTTTCAGGCTACGTTTTACTTCTATTATCTCCAATTTACTTTCAGTCTCATTGTCATTGCTTTCATGGGTACATTTTCTAGGCTATTCTTGCATCTGAGCAATCTGGGCCTCAGTCAAGGACCCATGAGGTTACCCTGCGTAGAGATCTGGAACTCACTTCTGCAGAGTTCATCCTATTTACCACAGTGGACCTAGATTCTACCCCCTTACATATTTCTAAATTCATGTGAGGCTTGTCAGCTCAAATAGACTGATGTACCCTGTTTGGACATGAAACTCAGATTGACTTTCAAAATTTTTCATAAATTTGTAAAGCAGGGAAGGATAGCTGGAGTTAAACATGGTGCTTCTCTTGTGATTTTTGTCTTTTTATTCATATCTAAGAATAATTTGTTTTAATATGTTCTCCAGCTTTATAGTAATGTATAGTATCATTGAGTAAGCTCATCCTTTCTCTTTCATTTTTAGACAGAGAGTTGTTAAAGCATTATAATTTGGAATTAGTCAAATGGGAGAGAGGGCATTTTTGCCTTGAAAACAGGCAGATGTTAGAAATCAAGGCTTGCTTTACTGGAGACTGAACACGCACCAGCAAACCACCGATTAACCGCGGTAGGGCTGCTCAACAGCTAATTGTTCCTTCAGAGCTAGAAAATGAAGTTTCATTTTTCCTTAATTCACTTATTTCTTAATCCCTTTTCAACTTGACTTTAATTGCCTCCAATCTACATTAAATGACTTTTGTCCCTGAGCTTTTCTACATTATTTTCCTTTTTTGGTGTTTCTGATAACTTGACTCATACTTGATGATCTTTCTTCTGACCTTGGCTACTGTAAGTATACATTAAAATTGACATTTTTAAATAACTAATTGTTTCTTCTCTGTTCTATTTAGTGACTTCTCCCTAATGCTCTAGACTGTAACATTGAGTATCTCCTTCACGTAGCTAGATGGTAATGGAGAAGAGTTTGAACACAATGAAATTCAAAGTGCAAGAAAAACAAGATTGTCTTTTACAGACTATGAATATACTTTAATTGCTCTGCATACCCTTGTGACTTTCTATTTATATTCATTGTTGTCTATTTTTGGAAGGCAGCAATACTCACCACTATACTGTCACTGCTGCCATCTGTCTTTCTTCCACTCCACTTCTACCCTGTGCTCTGACCTTTTACCAGAGATAAATTGAAAGACTTGAATTTGAGAGTATATGAGACCAGGAAGAGAAAAGAAAGGATCACAGTTACCTGCGCACCTGTTAATTCAGTTGTTCCTCTGATTTTGATCAATTGCATAGTCTATAAATTCCAGTTTATGCTTAATATACTTCATTTTGGATTTTGTGACTTGAAATAAATGTCTTTTAGTTCTCAGTTCTAGGTTTTATAAGTTTAAAATACATAGGCTTCATGAGACTTCCTGATTGTCTTTGCCCTATAATATCCCATTTCTGTACAACTAGAGAATTTCTCCCTCGATTAATCATGAAGTTTTTTAATGTATTCATTATTAGGTTTTATATTTTAATTCACTTAATACTACTTAAGGGCAGGGCTCCTTTTCTCTATATACTTTTTTTCCCCAGTTTCTAATGATTTTTAGAAACTCAACACATCCATAGTGACAGCAAAATTTCCAAATATATTTAAATGTATGTATTCTTTGCAGACAACTCTATTTAATTTTTGTTCCTATCTAAATCAACTCATCCTGTTTACTTGACATTGAGTCATCAACACGATTAATCACTTCTTTTAGAAGAAATGAGTTTAATTAGTTAAATATCAATCCATGGATTTAGTGAGATAGCTAATCCAATACATTTATCTTAACAAACAAGATAATTTGCTGTGGTCTAGTTATTTTAGTGACTAGTTATTATAGTTGATCAAATGTGCTTCATCTACCAAGATATGATTGAATGATTGTGATTAACCTTCAAGTGCCCTTAATGTCTCTCCTCCCACTTGCTGTGGAGTCCATAAGAGATCTAAAAAGGGATCTGCAGTTGCATTTCCTCAGTGTAGGAAATTCCCTGACTCTGTACCCACACTCTCCCTGGAACTTTCCTATGCGGGCCTGATCCTTCCCCTGGACAGTCTATTTTCCAAACAGGATTTATGTTCTCTGTGTGGTCTCTTTTATAGGGTCATTAAGTACAGTTGGCCTTTCATTTCAATACTATTTACATCAGGCAAATGGGTTGAACAATGTAGAGACAGAGTCAACAGAACAAAATTACCATAAATTTTAAGATGTAAGAACGACAAATTAGTGACTGCTTATAAGAATTGTAAGAAGTGTCACAGAGGCTGAGGAATATTTAAATTGTCTTTCTTCATATTTAGTAAAAGCTCTCAGTGCACAGATGAAAATTCTGAAGCTTAGCGACAGGGAAATGACCTTTTCAGGGACATATAGTTGGTCATATTTAAGTCCGGGAATAGTACCTCAGTATGATCACTACTCCATGGCTATCTTCACCATCACAAATATTTTAAATTGAAATTCTCCCCCATTCTTACTATCTTCTTGGTATGTAACTTGAAAGCTGAAAATTAAAGATATTTTTTTTCCTTTGTCCCTTGACCCATCTTTGATAGATATTGTCTTTTTTATGTGCCACACTTCAGGAAAAAAGAAATCCTATAGCCAGGTGCCAAGGGTGGCTTTCTCTTTCTTCTCACTTCCTTCTCTCTCAGTCTTCTCCAAACCACCCTCACTTTATTCCACCTCTTCCCTTACAATGATTTCTGCTGTTATCTCCTGCTACTTCCAGTTACCAAATTCATCATTATTTCTCTGTCCATACTTTATCGCACTATTTGTGACATTTAGTACCAGATACTCTCCTGTTTTGGAGAACTGAAACTTTGATTTCCTCTTCTCTTTCTGCCTGTTTGTTAGTTTTCATTTCTCCCATCTGTAAGTGTTAAAGTATTTCATAGCTTCTTCTCAGCCCTTTTTTCAATTCATCCTCTTACAACTGATTATCTAATCCATGTCTATGAATTTAAACATCATCCTGACAATGATGAACCTCACAGCTACCTCACTTTTATATATTGATCAGAGTCCCAGTTAAATTAGCCTGAAGTGAAATCCTAGATGATTAGCTTTCCCTTGCATGTTCTTGTTAGTATTTCCCACCATGGGATTTAGTTTGTAAAACAAAATAAAACTCTCTGTGATACACAATAACACCTAATGGAGTTTGTCTTTGTAATGTAAATTTGGCTTAGTAAAAGTCACACAATAGTATTCACTGTAGTAATGGGATGAAAGAAAAAATTATACTCATTTTAATAGATGGAGAAAACAAAATCGTTTAACAAGGTTTGCACCCATGCATTGGTGAAAGCACTCAGAATTATGGTAATAGAAAGAAATTTCCACATTCTGATAGAAGTTATCTGTGAGAATCATTAATATCACTGTTAATAGTGACATTTTAGACATTTTCTCCCCAAACCACAAACAAGGCACTTCCACCACATACTGCATTCCCCATATTTAACAGCATAAAGTAGAAAATGAAAAGTCATTTCTTTTTATAATAGTCAAAAGTATAACATACAAAATAAGATAAAATTATATACTGCCTAAAAGTTTAAACATTGCAAAGAAAAATTGGATACATTGCTACACAATGTACAGTGATTAGAAGAAAATATGGTTAGTACGCTGAATCTCACCCCTAAAATCTGTACCTTCAATACACTGCTCATAATAATCACCTCAAACTGTTTCTTTAAAGAAAGAATAAATAAGCTGGTTCTAAAATTTATATGGAAATGTAAATATGGAAATAGAATATGCAGAGCTACCAAGAAATATTATTGAGTTACAATAACTGAGGAAGTGTGGTACTGGCAAAAATATTTATAAATAGGTCAAAGATTATATAATTATCTGACTTTTTTCAGCACAGATAAGTCACCACAGTCACAAATATATCTTTTCAGCAGAATGTACCAGAACCACTGGATATCTATCTGTGAAAAGTGAACATTGAGCTATACTTTATATAATTATAAAAAGTGAATGTGTTAGATTAATCAAGGTTAAAATAATAAATGATCTGACATAAAGTATAAGAGGATGTTTATGGAACTTTGAGATTAGGTAGACTTTTTTAAAGGTACATAAAATAGTAACTGTAAAATAAGAAATTAGAAAACCTGATGTCATCAACCTTAAACATTTCTGCTCATAAAACATTAAAGTTTTTTTCCATACCTAATTTAAAACCCTGTAGTACTTTAAAATCTTGAATGTTTTGAGCATCATGTTGGTGCTCAAAAGTTTTGTGATTTGAGAGTACTTCATAATTTAAATTTTTGAATTGGAGATACTCAACTGGAAAAATGTATGCAAATGTTTCCAAATTCAAGAAACAGCTGACTCTCTGAAATCTGAAAGTATTTCTGATCCCATGAACTTCAGATAAGTGACAGTTGATCTGTATTCATATATTAATAGGTAATTCACAGATCCAATAAAATACTCTCAAACATATCTGACAAGAATTATATCCAGTATATACATACAGAACTTGTGATAGTATAACCACAACCCAATTTGAAAACAGAGGAGTTTAAACAGATATGTCATGAAAATTTTATACACAACTCATCATTAAATTATGTATGTAAATTATATAGATAACTACAAGGAAACGCCACTAGAGTAATAGGGAAATGTAAATTAAAGAAAAATGAGATATGTTAAGCTCTCACCAGAATGGTTAAAATTAAAATCACTAACCATACCAACTTTTGTGAAGAATAAGAAGCAACTGCACCTCTCACAGTAAGGTGAAATTGTATAATTGCTTTGGAAATAATGTCCAATAACTTCTTAGTAGCATGCACCTACTCTCTGACTCATTAATTCTGTTTTCACTCAAGAGAAATGAAGCTATCTGTGAATACTCATGTCAGGTCTGTTCATAATCTATAAAATTGGAAATCAGTTATTTGTCAACAATTAAATAGTTAAAAATCTTAGGTACTAAGGCAGAGCTAAATGTTGCTTGCTACCAAATATTGACAAATGCTTGTCACTAAAGAGGAATGATGTATTGATACACACAACATGGATGAAACCTCAAAACATTAAGCTTATAGAAGTGTTCCGTAAAAGAGCACATACATAAAGATATAGAAGAAGCAAACTATCTAGAAGTCAAATGTTTAGAAAGGAACAAGACAGATATAGTCTCTACTTTTTAGGCTTTAAAAATGTATGTAAATCATGCAGATAAACAAGATAAAGACAAGTAGTTTTTCAAAGGCAATAAGACAGATGATAGGAAAGGAATTGATGGAGAAGATACTTTAGAGGGAGAAAAAAGAAGTAACTTGTTAACTGAGATGTGAAACAGAAAGAGGTTACCAAGTCAAGAGCTAGGAAAATAGTATTCCATGAAAAGTCAACAGGTAGAAGCAAAAGGTGGGGGAAGGTCTAATGTGCTCAAAAAACAAAAGTTGGCTGGAGTGGCTGAGTAGGGTGGAGAAAGAGACTTATCTGTTTTGTACATTTCTCCAACACCAAGCTCAGAAATGTATCTGGTATTTTAGCAATTTTTTTTTGAGACAGGGTCTTGCTTTGTAGTTCAGGCTGGCTCTGAGCTCACTATGTAGCCTAGGCAAGCCTCGAACTCAGCAATCCTCCTGTCTCTGCCTCCCGAGTGCTGGGATTACAGGCATGAGCCACCACTCCCGGCACTAAGTATCTGGTATGTTAAATACAAAATAAATAATTTTAAACGCTTGAGTACATGGATGACATGTTCTGAAGCTTGATAGGGTGATATTTTCCAGTGTTCTAGAAATGCTCACATGTTAGAGAATTAAGTCCATGAGACAATTTCTTATACAAAGAAAGCACCATGTAGATACTCACAGAAGAATATGAAATAGATGATCAGGGAGTTGATCCCTTGGCAATATGTACCTTTGAGCTTAACCTCTGTCTTTATTTCTCTATCTTGACTTGGCCCAGAAAGAGATTAAGTGGGTTACAGATTATGCTTCCTGAAGACGGAATCTCTTCAAACATTAAAAGTCATGTTACAGAAGAACATCTACTGACTCTCAAAAAATGTGTCATATATTGCCAGGTGAAAAAGCAGGCTTTAGAATAACATGTTCAATATTACCTGTAGGCCCCTAAACATTCTAAAATTCATCCTTTTCTAAACAAGGGCCTTTGAGGATTGCTAATGGATTATTTTTCTTGCTCTAGAACGCCTGACAGATACCTTTTGTCACGTTTGGAATCACAGGGATTGAATACTTTTCAAAGACTCGGTTGCAGACAGGTCTAAAGTAGGCATAGTTTTAGGATATTGATTTATTATTAAATCCCAGTAGCCTGTGAAATACTAAAAGCATAGTAGAATTGGCTGAGAAGTTCATGCTATATTTATTGTATTCTCTGCCATGAAGGAATTCAATTCCAACTGGGTCACAGAGCTGACTCGCATGGAGCCCTCTGAATTCAGCAGGGAGGCTCAGCTCTCACCTGAGCATCCCTGTTGTCCCACATACTGTTAATGTCTAAATTACAGTAATCCAAGAATCCTTCTTGTTCTGAGTCTGAACTTCATCAAAAGAACAGTACACTGATGTTTCCTCAGGGTGTTAGAACAAAGTCTCGCCAACGGTTTGTCTTACCCTCCCTCATCTGCCAGATTCTGGATTCTGTTTATTTTTCTTAGGACAGTTTTCTCAAATTCTGTCATTCCCTACTCTATTTAGGGTCCCCATCTGAGAAAACAAAATAAATCAATATTGAAAGAAGCACTTCAAAGACACACCATTTCACAGGAAATTCACTGTTATGTTAAGAAAGCACTGAGATACTAGGCTTGGAGAATCTGCATTTATTTGTTTTTAAATTGAGCTTATTGGTACATTTTCATTTTCCATTACAATCACATTCAACATCGTGAATTTGTACGTGCACACAATCTATCTTGATTTTCATTTTTCCCATTCTTTTGCCTTCCCCCTCCCCAACCCCCTATATACATAAGCTTTATTTTCATTTTCTGTTTTAACTATCAATTTGTTTCTTTCCATTCTTTACTTTCCCCTACCTGCTTCCCCTTTTCCTTTGAAAATGTTCTTCCTATTTTATAATACCAATCATAATTCTAGACCTCATTAAACCTTGTTTCTCATACTAGAGAAATGACATGGTATTGACACAACTGTGTCTATTTATTTCACTTCTGAGTGAGGCCTACAGGTGCATCCATTTAAGTATAAACAGCAACACAGTTTATAGTAGCTAAATCTTAGAAACAGCACAAATGCCTATCACCTGGAGACTGGCTAAAGATGTGTGTTTTTTTTAATAAAATGGAATGTTAGCCATAAAAAATAATAAATTAGCTGGCACTTACGTTTGTGTTACTGTACCTACCTTGCATGGACAAGAGCTCGAGTTTGATCCTGGTACTGCCAACAAAACAAAACACTAAACAAAAAGAACTATACATTAGAGACATTTCTAGTTAAAAGGATCTCCAGTTAGGTACACTTTGGAGTGTGTAGGTGCGTAATTCAAAAATAATCATCAAAATGAACCTGGCCAGCATGAAGAGAATACTATATGACACATTTTTTTTTAGCTGAAACTGCTACAATGGTTTTGTAAACAGCATTTCCTTTTGTCTGACTCTATGTCTTTGAGTGGAGACAGCCTCTTAGGAAACTAGAAGAATTGCCTTTAGGAAGATGATGTTTTTACCCATCATTTGTTCAAAATAGTTTTTCTTTCAATACACCCTTGGAAAATGGAAGGAGACCAAGAGGTGGAGGAAGATGGCAAGAAGGGGAGAGCGAGGGCGTGAAAAAGAGAATGAAGAACTGTGTACAAGTACTAACTCCCACCCCAAACATAATATTAGGTGCTACAAGGATGTGCTAATACAAATAAAATTTTAAGAAAGTAAAATGCCTACAGAGAATATACATCTATACAAATACTGTGTAGTGTGACAATGTTTTAAATTACTAGAGCCAAGGTCGGCCCACAGAAGGATGTTAGCTGAAGCATTCATCTAATTGTCCTGGGCATGAGTGCTGGGTTGTACAGATGTGCCATTTCCTATGTGAAAGCTCTGAATTAGAAAAGCAAATGCCATGGAGCCCATTAAGATGTGGGGCTGCCAATATGTCCAGTCAGAGATGGTCGTCATTAGGTGTGTGTGTGGGGAGAACACAGGGCACACTGACGGCCGATTTCCCTTTCGTGAGGGGAGACAAATGAAAATTAAGGCAGGACTGTATGGATTAGGGGAGTAAGAATAGATGTTACAGAGAACACAATAGTTAAATTATGAGGTTGTTTTATAAAGATTTATGCCTTTGAGCTGGTTGTAGTCAACAAAGCATGTTGATCTAGACTTCTCAGGAGATTTAACATAGCAGTAAATATTTAAGACTCCCTTTGAAAATTACAGGACCAGTTAACACTGAGTCTGTGGATTTGCAGAGCAAATATAAATATACAATATATCAGAGAGATCTACACATTTTCTCCCCATAAAATAAAACGCATGGTCTTTTGCTCTCCCATTCCTACCACTCCCTATTATGTGTCTTCAATATGCAATCACAGTGAGCAACTTGTCATCATTTATTACTTTCATGTGATTTGTTTTAAATAGAGAAATACATTGTTGCTTGGTTTTATCAGAGACAGAAAAACAGAAGATACACTGGAATAGTAATATGAGTTTTCTTACATTAATTAGTTTCACTTAGCCTTATTATCCTCTTTCAGAACCTAATGAGCATTGCAACTTTTTTAATTAATTAAGTTTATTGATACATTTTAGATATACATAGAGGTCACATGCATCATAGGGCAGTTGTACATGGTATATCTTTATTCATGTCTAAACATTTCATCTTTTAAGAGTTATTTTTTAAAATAGAAAAGAATAGAAAAGCAGCAAAAGAAGGTAGGTAAGGTAGATTAGTGGAGAAAATATTCAAATCAGAAGAAACTAAATGAGCATTATTTCAGAAGTGCAAAATGTGTAGTAATTCCAGGGAACAATGTGGTTATTCACCCTTCTGTCCGAGAACTCTGACACAGTGAGGATATTGGCCTTCTGTCGTGGATGGAGGGGAAAGATGAGGGAGTAAGGCTTGCGGTGGAGGACAGAAGACTATAACATAGCTTGACTGACTTCGTGAGCAGGTAGGGAGACTATGAATGCTTCAGTAAGAGAGTCTAGGAAGGTTGTTTAAAAATATGATGGGGAGATAGGCGTTTTTTTTTTTTTTTGTACCGGGGATTGAACTTGGGACCTTGTGTATCCAAGGTTGGCGTGGTACCACTTGAGCTAAATCCAGAGCCCTAGGTGTGAGGTTTTTGTAGTCATTGGAGGTAAATATAAAATATACAGCAGACAATGGGAAAACACAGTGAATATTTAAATTTTAAAAATCTCATTATGGTAGTACCAAGATCGATGGGTTAAATGTGTTTGAAATGAGAGGGAGAATTTTAAAAGGAATTCTGGTTTTTTCCCTTAAGGCAAAATAACCGTAAGAGATAAATATTTTGAATGGTTTAAGACCTAAAGGCAGCCAGGATAGTTCAATGAGACTCTTGTGCAAAAGGACTTCCAGAACTGCTTCAGAAAGTGACAAGAATGACGAGGTGTGTTTGAAGTGAGGAGGGACTTTTGGGGAGAATAATGGCAATGAATCTTTTAGTGTAATAATTTAAAAAAATTAAACACATCATCATTGTTGATCATACCTCCTATTTATGACTGGAAACTGAAGCAAAACTTTTTATATGCAAGTCAGAGCACTGAAATTTTTCATTCCATCCAAGTCACCACAGCAACCAGGTGAAATGTGAAAATCTATTTAACAACCTAGAAGGTAAAGTCAATTATATTGGTTTTATTTTGTTTGTTAGGTAATATTTTGACCTTTTGGAAGGGATCAAAGTAGACACTAGACATAACTTGCTAGCATTTCCTTTGTTGGCCCAAGTGACTGCCAACATAATGTCAATTAATATGAGCTATGTTACCATGGGCACAGCATGTTTGAAAGCTTAGCTGGATCTTGACCTGAGCAAGTGCTGACTTCCATTTAGTCTCAAGGAACCTGATGCTGTTTGACATAAACATCTTTAGACTTATTTCCTACAGCTGAGAAAAATGGAACTTATTCCTAATGGAACACTAACATCTTTGAGAGCTCGTAGAAAAAAAAGTAACATTTTATAGCCATTGTATTCACTAACGTATTTGGAATTAAGAAGTTACTTTTTCATAATTATGCTTGATTTCCATCATAAGCAAGGCTGTGGTGAGCTGAGGGAATTGGAATTATTTTGTATATATGTGGGTAATTTATCTATAAAGAATTTAAGAATCAAAAATGGAAAAATTTTCTCTCAACTTCATAACTGGTAACTGGTAGATCCATCCTGTGGGTCTTATTTCTGTGGGTCTTATTTCTTTTCTCTACTTCAGCAAGTCTGAGTCTTATGATACTATGTTTTTAGAGAGGCAGTTTTTGAAAAGCGATTTTAACATTATATCAATAAAGATTTTTTAAAAATATCAAATACAAATAAAAAATTGATGGTGAAAATGGAAACAAAGCTTTTGTATATAGAGGTGGAGGGGTGGTAAGGTGGGTAAAGGAAGGGGAAAAATGAGAATTAAATTGTGATGTATACTGGTAAATTCTCAATGTGGAGTGTAATTGTGATGTGTATATATAATATACAAATAAAATGTACCAGTAAAAATATCATATACAGACAATCCAACTTAAACTGGCATTAATAAAATGGGACTTCTGTTGATGTATACTTCTAGGGTAGACTGGGATGCAGCTGTGGGTTGATCCAGAGGGTCCCAATATTGTCACGGAAGTTTAGATTTTCTTCATCTTCTGCATCTTTCACCTGTGTTGATTTCATTGTCAAGTTTCTATAAGTAGCAGGGGATCTGGCAGTAACTCCAGCTAATACCTGGTCCAGTCTTTAGATAAAGTGGACATAATAGAATAAATCTTCTTGGTGGTTGTTGAATAAGCTCCAGGACTCATCCTGATTGGACCAGCATGGGCCATGCATCTTACTAGAGCCAAGCACAGTGACCAGTCACTGATATGATGAACTAAACCAAACAACAGACTTTGTCTCTGGAAGTGAGAATGGAGCTACAAATGGAGTAAAAGCAGGCAGGGCAGCTGCACAAAGGAAGTGTGGGGGAGGGCATCCAACAAAATGGCATCAGATACAGGGGGTGGGACAGAACAATGATGTACTTCAAAGAGAACTACTCTAATTCTTGAATTAATTCCCTGTCGTCTGAGGAAAGGGGGATTTTTAATGTAAATGAACCCCATGAACTTCTAAGCAGTAGACCTGTTCACACTTTTTGTCTCTACAAAGCAGGGGGAGTCACAGTTAAATTATAAGGAGACCAACGTCTGTGTAATTCAATCATAGGTTCTCATTCCCGGCCTGACTTCCCTGAAGTAAGATTTCTGAGTGATTCAGACATGAGTGGAAGTTTGTAATGCTGGTTCTTAACTAGCTTCTAGTGTAGGCCCAACTCCTTCTATCCTTTCTGTCCCCACACTCATGCCTCCCACACAGCACCTGTATCTACAGCTTTGCTACCTTGCTGATATTCTGCAATGCTCCCTCATATCCACATACATTTTATGGGCTCTCATTTTGCTGTGGTATGTTTTTCCCTCTTTTGTCTTCCAGATGGAGTCATTCCTAATTTTCTTTCATGACTCTTTTTAAAGTTTATCTACTCTATGGGCTTTTCTGCTTCTGAGCCTTGAGGTTAAAATAATATCCCTGGGGGACCCCCCCATATTTATAAGCTAACATGATATTCAGTTGAATTATAGTTTGTGAAATTTGTAAAATCTACTTTTAATTGAAAAATAATAATCATGCAGATTTGTGTGGTACAAAAATGATGTGATTGCTGGGCGTGGTGGCTCACGCTTGTAATCCCAGCACTCGGGAGGCAGAGGCAGGAGGATTGCTGAGTTTGAGGATTGCCTGGGCTACACAGAGCCAACCTGGATTACAAAGTGAGACCCTGTCTCAAAAAAAAAAAAAGAAAAATTGATGTATTCAATCTATGTATTGGATCAAACTAATTAATATATTAACAATTACCATTGCAACTCTTGACTTCCTTATTGGTCTTCACTAGAATTTCTTTATGGCCTTAGGTTGATCTATTTGCCCTGTTGCAAGTAACCATCCCACATTTTGTCCACAGTAGTTTCTCAATGTATGATTACTAAATTAATGAATGGACAAATAAATATGTGAGTAAATGATCTGAGTAGTAATTAAAGGACATCCACATTATTTGAAAGCCTAGGAAATACTTTCATGACTTGCACCTAGAGCTGGCATAAGAAGAAGGGACACAGGTAGCCATCTTTGTGGATTGAGGTTCCCTGATCCCATTTGTGGGAGACAATATTTTTCAGGGAAATTGACATATGCTATCTTTATAATAACAGCAGTAGTTGAAGATGTAGGCTTGGAAGACATGGGGATCCAGGGCCTAATTAATGGCTGTGGCTGCTCATTATTGTAGGAAAGCGATGCCCACATAGCAGCAGAAGGTGCCCACATCAGAGTCCTATTAACCACCTTTGCTGCCTTGAATAAGGCTGCCACTAGAGATGACCTTGTCATTTCACAGGAGATCACCAGGGAAGATGGCTGCTACCTTGAGCCATTATCCGAATATTGGGACCAACTTGCAGTACCTCAGACTCCTAGGATGAGCAGATTGTGTATAAATGGAAGTCAATTGGGAAAAATAATTGTACAGCATTGGAAAAATGGCCTATGAGAAAAAGTCTGATAATTAGCTAATTTCATTTGGAGAAGGAAAAATATCAGGAAAACGTGCTGTGTTACCAGGCTTCACGTCAATGAAAGGTAAGTTTAGAGGAGGGTGAATTTATAGTTGTATATGTTGAAGACTTTTCCCATTGTCCTCTCTCAATTTTATGTTTTATTTCCCCTCTGCATTATATCGATTAAAGATAATTATGCCATAACTTCAGAAAGTGTCTGAGAACAAATACTTTGGAAGTTGGCAACATTACTGCATTGTCTTGCAACTGTCTCTCTCCCTTCCCCCTGAAACAGAAAAACACAGGAAGGAGTAAGTATGCCATCTGCAAGAGCTCTTTCCTCTTTTACAACAATCCTGTTGCCATCTGCTAAAATCTTTTGCCCACCTGGGCAGTGAAAAACATTTATTGTCTCCCAGAAATGCACAAAAACTATAGTCCCCTTGAAGACTGAGGCTGGGAGAAAGGAGACACTTTCTAGTTTCTTAAGATAAACTTTGCACCCCAAAAGCCACCTGGGTCCCCTTTTTAATCTTCTGCAGACTTACCACACTTATTTTCTACATAAGGGGTAGTTCTTAGGTAAAATAGAATCTTAATTTTTTAAAATGTCTGAAGTCTTCAGAGACTCGAGGGGCCTATCTACATGTGGAAAAGAGTTTAGAAATTATTGCTTCAGATCAGGAACTTTTTTTCACATTCCAATTGTGCTGTATTCCCTATGGTTAGTATTTAGTTCTTACTGGTGTTAAGCAAGAAGCCTGTGGAGTTCTAAAAGGGAGCTGGCTAGTATTTCTCAATGGTATTGTCATTGTAGGCAAGTCTTCCCTGTCCTTGTAGGCAGGAAAATTGTGACTTTTGTTCCTTCCATGGCCATTCGTTAAATGTCATCAGTGCTTCTTGCAATGGTGGCACTTTAAGGCCCCACTTACTGCCTACATCCCCCAAAAGGGCTCTGACACCCTGTGCTGAGAACTATTAAGCCTGTCTTTCCGCCTCACCTTTCTCCATTTGAGGAAAAAAAGCCAGGTTTAAAAGCTGCTTTGGACTAGGGTGTATGTTCTGATTTATTTAGCTGAGAACAGTTATCATGGGCACAAACTACCAGACAGGGTCAAAAGTTATGAAAAATTGAGAATACCTCTGTGGAGAAATTTCTTTAGGTCTGGATTTCTCTCTTTCTCTGACACACACACACATCATGATTCTTAAGTCTGAATCTAAAGTACATAGCAACCTAGATATGTAGATAAGTAGTTTAGAGGAAAAAGAAATCTTAATTCAAATAACCAGTTATCATCACCCAACTGAAATATTAACAGCCATTCCATACAGTGGCCCTATATATACACATATCTTCTTTAGGTTCTTCGCTGGTCATATTATTAGATGACCACTTAATAATGCCTGGGATAACTCAGGCTATTATTTTAAAAATTATTTATATATCATTTATTCCTTCACATTCTGTGAGTATATTGGTGTTAATAACAATCTACAATTCAAGTGAGATTTTCTCATTCAGCCTCCGACATTCAGCACACAGTGTTTTGTGCATGCATTTATCAGATTCAACCTGCCAGTTTCAGCCAGTTTATCACCTTAGTTGACTTCCATTTTGCCTTCCTTAAACAACATTGCCTCCATAAATAGAACAATAAAGACAGTACAGCAGGCCCTTTTAAGGCTTTATGTATGTAGGTTTTGTCATTTAATGAATGATTGCTTAGTAATCAGTTATACTGTACAGAGTCAAGCTGATTTAGTAGGCTGAACATCTAGGATAATCACTGATGGAAATCAACGAACATGGATTGACCATCAGAATGATCACCCTAAAAGACTATATTGTTCTTTTCTATATAGAACTGTTAAATTTGTGATTCAATATTATTTTTCTCAATAACTACATGCTTGTTTGAATATCTATATACTACATATTGGGTTAACTAGCAACATATGAAGATACAGGGAACAGGTATTTTTCCCTGATTTTTTTCTCTTGTTATTATGCATTTTATTAGTACATATTTGTAACACATAATGATTATATTTATCATGGAGAATTTGTACATGCACATAATACTTACTAATTCTTTTTCATTTCCTTCCCTTCCCATTCTTTAAACTATTGATCCCTTTCCCATTTGAAAAAAAATCTCTATTTCCATTTTTCCTTTGATTTTCTCTTTTTAAAAATCATTAGTACACTGGTACAAATTCCCAATATCAAGTGTGATCATGATATGATGTGTTTCTACAATGTACCAATAAAAGTAAAAATGTAAAGAAAAAAACCTTAAAAAATGAACTAAAAGATCACTAGTAAACATTTGCAGAATATTCAGTTTACATAATCTTCAGGAGCAGGTACACATGCATAGTACAGACTGCTTCTCTTTTTAATCACCTTCCCTTTCACTCCTGCTCCCCACCTCCTCCTCTATATGCCATTTCTGCATTTTCATTCTTAGTCATATTACTGATCTCATTTTATTTGAGTAAGGGAGCAGGTGCTGTGCAAAGACAACAGGATTAGGAGTCAGAGAAAAGGTTTGAAAGTACCAGCTCTCTGGGTAAGTCATTGAACTTCTCTGAACCACAGCTTCTAGGCTCTTACGAGAATTAACAGCACAGCATAAGACTCAAAAATAGGTGTTGGCAAAGTTTCCATAGCCGTTACTATGAATGAGATATAGCATTCATTTCCAGGGAGCTTATAAAAGTTCTGGGTGTACATAGTATCATTATTTTTAAAATTCTAAATTTTAGTGTATACATGTGTATACATGTTACATTGGGACGTTGAATATCCACATTTTATACCCAGATTTTCCCGTGATGTTTGAAGATACATTAGAAGTGCCATGCAGACCAAACGGGAGGTTGCCACAGCTCTGTGCAAAGCATTATCTCACAATTGTTCCAAATGCTCCAGGACTAAATCATCTAATGCAGTTTACAGGAACACAAACTGTACATTACTGTAGGTGACCTTAATAATGGGAGTTATTTAAGAATCCGGTGTTTACCACTTCCAGTTGAAAGTACATAAATGAACTAGGAGACAATATAATTACATATACTGAAATTAGGTTAATATAGACACCCTAATAGCTCAGTATGACCACAGAGTGGGACTTCAGTAGCAGAGTGCTTTCCCTGTGTGTACACACAGACACTCAACAAATGCACACATGTAGTCAAACCCTGGATCACAAGTAAACTTCTTAGAAGCATTTATCAGGGTCTTTTGCATAATGACAATTATCTGGGTGTGTAGTTGCTTTTCAGAAGGGAAAAGCCACCCCTTGAGGAAAGGGACTAATTTTATTTTCTAATTTTGTGCAAAATAAACCATTTTAGTGGCTTATAGCAGCAAAAGCAATCCATTTTTCTCAGTGGTCTCTACTGTTGACAAGGGTCGGTGAGGAAAGCTCTTTTTTTGTGTTTTTCCATCTGAAATTGGCTGGAGTAGTTTGGAGGTTTAGATACCTGGAATCATCAAACACAGTTCATCTACTGGAAGTGAATTTGTGTCTTCCCCAGGGGAGTTCTGGACGTGTTGAATCATTCTTAGTTGTCACAAGTTTAGGGAAGGGTGTGATTGAGATTTAGTAGTTGGTGGTTGGAGTTATTGCTAAATGTTCTACAATTCACTGCCCTCCATACAAAAAGGATTATCCTCCCCCAAATCCTAATCATGCCAAGGTTGAGAAAACCTGGTATAAAGGCTTGTTCACCCCAATGTCCAGTTAATTCTATTCACTTCCTGGGGGCTTCTTCAGTTCATCTTCCGGTGGCCCTCTCTTATGTGGGTCAGTTTAAGCCTCTCACAGCATGACATCTGGCTTCCAAGAGCTGGAGTGTCCTGATCAAGAAAGCCAGGCAGGCACTGACTGCTATACGTGGCCTAGTCTCAGAGGTCACATGACATTTTCACCTGGACGGAGTAGTCACAAACTCTTTTGTATATTCCCACGTAAGGTATAGAGGCTGTATTGATAGAAAAGAATACCACAAGATGGAGAATTTATAAAGAAACTTTATCTATTTCTCTCAGTTCTGGAAGCTGGGGAGGCCAAAATCAAGGTACTGGTATCTAGTAAGGGCTTTTGGACTTCATTGAGGTGTGGAAGACAGTGGAAGGCAAAAAGCATGAAGAAAAAAGAACGAGAGGGCTGAGCTTGCTTTTGTAACAAGCCCAGCCTTCACATAACTAACCCATTCCAATAGTAATGACACCCATTCATTCATGAGGGAAGAGTCCCCCAGGAAGCAGCCAGTCTCTACAGCTTCCGTTTCTTAACACTTTTACTTTGGGGAGTGAATTTCCCACACGTGCACTTTGGAGGACGTGTTCAGTCATAGGGAGACCAGGAGTTGGGTGTGAGGTACGGAGCTGCCTTTCAGGGGAAAAGCATCAATGAATCACATCACAAAAGCAACAGAAAATAAAATTCTCCAGAGGGTCCATGTCTCATTCTTCTTTTTACCTCAGTACTTTAGCAGTCAATAGAAGGCAACAGATGCTCAATCTGTGTGTTTCTGAATTGTATTAAATTAAGTAAACTTAATATATGAGATATATGATAAACAATGAGGCAATTTGGTAATATACATAATAATTTTCCACAGAATACCTTTAAAGAGTGACTGGCTCCACTTCGTTATAAAGTATGATTTTGTTATGGAAATTCCAATGATATATTTATTCATCTGGTTGTTCATTAATTCAGTACTCACTGAGCACATACCGTAGGCCATAGAATAGGTGAGGCACTAGAATACGAAGATGGATCTGATGCAGAATTACCTGGGAGTCACTCGCAGTCTAGTAGGGAAGGTGAGTAGCACACAGACGTCTCTTAAGCCGGGCTAGAGCTGTGGTTCCCTAAGGAAACACACAGTCTTTCCAATGCAGGAAGTGAAGACTTTATTAAAGACGTTCAGCCTAACAAATGCTAAATCTTTTTACTTCCTCACTGCACACAGCTCTAATTGCAAGGGGAATTTGGCAGAATTTCAGCCGATTTCATAAAATTCAGTCGAAGCAGTCACCTAAAACACAACTGAGGGCCATCTGCCATGCAGCTGTTAAGCCTGTCTCAGTCACAGTCACTTATTGCTGTGGTAAGGGGTCTCTCTTCACAAGGGTGTGGAGGGTCTTCTAGCTGCATTCCTAGGACTTTCCAGTTGAGTGTCAGAGAAAACTTGGAAAGATGCTGTCGCCTTTAGTTCACCCCAGGGAGATCTGTTTTATAACTTCTTGCAGTATAATGTGCCTACCGTAGCAGTCAGCTTTTTATCACAAGGATCCAAATGTGACATACACCACTTGAAAGAGAAAAGGTTGTTGTGCCTCATGGTTTTAGACGTTTCAATCCATGCTGGCTGGCTCAAGAGTAGAAATGTCATGATAAAATGGTGTCACAAAGGAAATCCACTCACCCCGTGTCATCCAAGGGACAGAGAGTAAGGAGAGCCATAGACAGGAGAGACCAGGACAAGATACACCCTTCAAAGTCATGCCCTCAGTGACCTAAATTCCACCTTCTTATAGCTCCTTCACCTTTGAACTCAATGGCTCGATATTGGTGATGTCAGTGCCCTTAATACCTAAATCCTTGGTTGGTGCTTCATACAGAAACCACACCATCCACCTTGTGGAGTTGTGGGATCCTTGGTCATGGTCCTGGGAAATCTGGGGGCATTGGTGCCTCTGTCTTAGAATTTCAAAAGGTAGTGTTAGAGGCTTGTGCCAGATCCATTGGTTCTTGGCACTTCGACAATATAAATTTTTAAATCAGGTTTATCCCATCTGAAACATTAATATACTTAAAATACCATAATAATTAAAGGTACTTTAGAAAATTCTTATGAAATTTTATAAGATCTCTATACTTCAGAGAAAGAGGGAGAGAGCAAGAGAGAGAGAGGGAGGGAGAGGGAGAGAGGGAGAAGCTTTGCAGCAAAGAAACCAATTAAAAACTAAGACATAATCAAGAAAAAAGAGGATAGCCTAGTTTAGGAAAATAGCAGAAGGAATTACAGTAGCTCATATTTTGGAGACTATATGCCATGAGACAGGACCTGTATCTGGCTTGATAAAACTTGTCCATATTGGTACACAACAATACTTGAGATAGACATTCTTACTTGAGAATGTATTTTTATATTCTAAGTGTAAGTAAATGCATTTTAGAAATTAATATATGGAAGTTTAGGAGTAATTGTTATAACTAATATTTAAGTCTGTGTAGATATCTATTACAATGAAAAAATGGACATATTCAAGGAAGAAGAATCTGGGTTATTCAGTAATAGCATTTAAATTAAGAAGAAAAGGAGAGTATGGTGTAAAATATTGTCCCAGGCTATAGTTTGGGTTAGACCACTTGGGTCAACTGAGGTGCTGTTCTCTTAGACCAGAAGAGCAAGAACACTGAAGCTGACTAAGTAACAAGTCCACTTTTGGATGTGTTGAATGAAAATGAGATGCCTGAGGGATGCTCATATGGAAATGGCTAGTGGGTAATTGACTAGGCATCTTGAAGGTTCAGAAAGAGATTGATACAAAAATATGTATTTGAATGGATCGATCAGACATTAAGCACTGGAAGAGAAGGAGTATTTCTAGAAGCATGTGACGCCTAGGGAGAGAAGACAGCTCATCACAACACAGGTTCAATCAGATTTGCCTTAGTGGCTGCTGGGGTGGCAAACAGAAGAGTGTATAATTGCTGGCCAAAAGTTGCTCATAATCTCAATGTGGAGACATAACAGGGATATGTGAAACAGCTTGAGAACAATTAGCAGACAGAATGCAAAGGAGGAAAACATGGCTTTCAGAATAAAAAAAGAACAGAATTGGAATGGGATTAATCTGGAAGGTTTCCTGGAGCTCAGATCTGAGCTGCGTTTCCACCAGCATGCAGTAGCATGGAGGAGAATTGCGAACGTAGTGAGGGCAGAGGCCTGGGTGGAAGCAGGGCCATCACTCCCTAAGCCTCTGCTTTTCATGCACAGAGGGAAGCATCTATCTCCTTCATTACCAGCTCAGGCTGTAGGGCTGTTGTCTTGGCAGCTGGTGTGAAGACTGGAGCTGTATCCAGATGAGAAGGTTGAGTGTAAAGTAGGGAGAGTAAGCGCAAGTTGGAGTCTACACACTGACCTCAGTGGTTCAACACTGATAGCATGAGCATTCAAAGCAGAAGCTTTGGGTCCATGTCTTGAAATTCCTCTCTGGTGCAGGGATATGAAGGTAAAGAAGGATTCAATTTCAAGGGTTGCAGTTGCCAGTGTGGGTCTTACTTCACATGCCCCAAGTGAACCAGCAGCCCAGTGACAACCTGTGTGAGCTACAAGATGTGAAACTTTCGCTCTGCGATCTTGCCCTAGAGTTTCTAATGGCCTGGACCAAACCACTGACTACAGAAAAATTCTGAGAAATGTACTTCGCCGCCCCCAAGTGGACACACTACAGGCTCTCATAATCTGAGTAAAGATAACCAGATGAGTGACCTCGCAGTTTGAAGTTCAGAGCTTAACACATTGCAAACATTAGATCACAGAGTTAAGGACTCAAGAACGGCAATTTAATAATTTCCAAGTGATGCTGATGGGCCTGATCCAGTTCCACCTTTGAGAATTCCTAGTTACTTGCAGTACAGAGGCCTCCCTAAAAATTAGTGAGAAATTTCAGTGAAGAAGCAGGAAAGGAATGAGTAAGAAAATCTATGCAATAGTCAAATCTCGGTCACAGGATAACATTAGAAGTGACTGCATAGGAGGTCCAGAGGCAAAGATGATATTTGGAGCAGGATGCTCTCTTGCTGCGTGGTGGAGACTATCTTAAGAAAGTTTTGGAAAAAAAAAAAAGAAAGTTTTGGAAATGAAGAAATAAATTGCAAGATAGTTTTATAGTAATCTGGTGATACTGATCCAATAGAAAGGTAAAAGACTGGGGAACCAGAAGTAAGGGATCCAGAAAGAAAAAATAACTTCGGTTACAGATTTCGATCCCCTATTCTCTCCTCCCACTTAGCAATACAGGTTCCTATCTCCTTATCTCATCTGTGTCAAATGAGCAGGAGTGATGTTCTAATGTTTTTGTTATTTCTAGCTTTCATTTCTGATGATCCCAGCAACTGTGTATTGCAGAACATTTGGAAATCAGAAAGGTATGAAGAGGAAATAAAAACTTTCTACAAGCCAGATATAGTCATTGCCAGATTTGCAGTGTATTTTTCTTCATTCTTTTATTTGTGTGTGACCTAAAACATTTCACCGTACTTGAAACTGGAAGTCTTTGCTTTTGGTAGCACTGGGCCTGACCTTGGTGAGGTGATTAGGACATGCTACTTGTTCCAGGGGAAGTGGCTGTCACAGACCGTAGTGTTCTTATCCGTTTCTTCTCTGCTGAGTGAGCTCCACTTTCTTCTCTAGACAATTCACTGCCTGTGACATCAGTGTAGGGATGCTACCAGTTTGTGTCAGTTTGTGGCTTCTGATTGATTGATGTTTCCACATATATCATAAATGAGGGTTGGCGGTGGTGGACTAAGTCAGGTGCTAAAAGCTGAGGGTTGAGAAACATGAGAAACTGCTAATCTAGGCAACCTGGTGAGATTTATTGTTTGATATCAGTCCATACAGAATCTTTGAGACAGAAATGATAAGAATGACAAGAGGAATAACGGGCAGTGTTTATTAAATGTTTACTATGTTCTTGAGTCTTTCTATGGGTCATCTTCTTTAATTCTTAGAACATTATAATGAGAAAGGTTTTATTTATTCACATTAAAGATGACAGTATGACTTGGAGAGACTGAGAACTGAGAGAGGGTGCAGGAGGCAGATGGAGACACAGACAGACACAGAGACAGAGAGATCAAGAAACAGAGAGATAAGGAGAGACACAAGATACGGACATGGACAAAGAGAAGGAGACAGTGACTGAGAGGGAGACAGACACAGAAACAGAGACAGGGACACAGAAACAGGAACAGAGATCAAGAGAGGCAGAAATGGAGAAAGAAAACATGGACAAAGAGTGACAGAGAGAGACAGATTAATAGGGACAGAGATATACACAAGACAGAGAGAGAAGACACA
>PVIC010000360.1:0-83224 GCA_004025085.1 Thryonomys swinderianus | reverse complement strand
CACAGCTTAGAAACTCTCCCCTAGGTTCTTGAGTTTGGACTTCCAATCTCTTATGATCTTGCTGCTCACCTTGACGTATCTGGTCTGCCTCAGATTTCAGTGTCGGTAGTCTGATTCCTACAGTTTGTAACTCACCTCTGAGTGCAGCAGCCATGGCCTAGGTGTCAGCAGGGAGGCCTCAAACCCCTCCACCTGACATCATTCAGCTAATGAGAATTTTGAAGGGCGATGATAACTTACTCTGAAGCCACTGCCTGTGTGCTTAGCAGGATGTGACAGAAACAGTTTACCTCCAGTTCACTCACACAGAAGCCACCCCGTGCCATCTGTCTCCTCCACACTCTGCTCACTTCTCACTCCTGCTTATATCTCCCCAGCCCCGGCAGTGTAAGGATCCATTTCCCTCCTGATGAAGTAGAGAGAGCAGGAAGGGTCTTGGCCCATGCATTCCCAGCCTATTCACTGCAAGCAGGAAAGAGCTATTTTTTTTTATCTACTTCCCAGATGAAATGTACAGAAAAAGTAGGAAGTGGGATTTTTTAAAATTAAATTTGAATCTTTACTGGTACATTATATAAAAAAACATATCAATGTGGAGATTCCTCAAAAAATTTGGATTACAGGTCCCGTTTGACTCTGCTGTTCCCTTGCTAGGTATATATACAAAAGAATTAAAAGATTCATATCACAGTGATATATATGCACCCATGTTCATAGCAGCGCAGTTTGTGATAGCTCAGTCTTGGAAACAACCCAAATGCCCATCAACTGGAGACTGGATAAAGAAGATGTAATCTCTCTATAAAATGAAGGTGGGCTTTTTAAACAAGTAACTCTGATCCATTTATTTTTATGCAAAAACAGATTTACACTATAATGTTGAAACTCTGATATTTCTTGCTTGAATCTTCTGTTAAAAACTTCTCTTTTACAACTTCATTTTTTAATGCTGTCATTGATTTCATGTTCTTTTCTTAAATATACACCAAACCAAATCCTATTTCACTTTGTCTTTTTCCTTTGTTTTTGATTCAAGTGCATTCTTTATTGTATGATGTTTTATCAATCTTTTTTTTTTTTATTTTTGAGACAGGGTCTCACCTTGTAGCTCAGGCTGGCCCTGAGCTCACTATGGTGCCCAGGCAAGCTTCAAACTCAGCAATCCTCCTGTCTCTGCCTCCCGAGTGCTGGGATTACAGGCGTGAGCCACCACGCCTGGCAGTGTGGTATGTGGTGTTGATTGTTGGTGGGCGTGTCTGCACGCCCAGCATTACATGTGGTTACCGGGGATCGAACTCAGGACCTTGCGCTTGCGAGGCAGGCGCCGGAACCACTGAGCTAACCCTCCGGCCCTCAATCTTCTTATCAAGGATTGGATCACTGTCTTGTAGGCAGCCAAGAACTTCTGAATCTATTCATTAAACTGGACGTGAAACCTGTACAACCTAAAAGTGGTGAGCTACAACTTACCAGGTGTTAAACCAAACAGGATTTTTTGTTGGGCGATTTCTTCAGGTGAGAGTATAGGTTGTTAGGTTCATGGAAAGATCTGGGACTAAGTAGCTATATATTGGATAGTAGATAGGCATTGCCAAGAGGCAAAGGCATCAGTTTTGGCAAGTTTGTATGACTTCCCTGAACGAAGGTTCAGAAAAGAGATGCTAGCAAGCACTTGATGGTGTGAAAGAAAAAGGTGAGAGAGTAACGGAGAGACAGGCAATGGGCAGAAAAACTGTGTTCCCGAAGCTGGGCACTGAGAGAGTGGGAGGGGTAGGGTGGGGCAGGAGAGAGACTGATGGGAGGGAAGAATTCAAACTTTAGGGGGAAGGATAAAGACAGAGAAGACAGACTAAAGACAGAGAAAGCTAGAGGAAAGGGAGGTAAAGGAGGAAGGAGAGAGAGAAAGGGGGAGAGAGAGGGAGGAAGAAGGTGGAAAGGCAGAAAGACAGAGAGAGAATGTAGCTAGCTGAATTCTTATTAAGATGCAGAGGATCGTGTGTGCGTTAAAGATCAGATGCAGGGGCGAGCGAGCTGTGAAGCAGACCTGCACAGGGCTCTGAGTTCCAGTGGAAGGCTGTTTTGCTTCAAAAAAGTGATCTACAAATTTATGTAGTGAAAACTTACCCAGAATTTATGTGGTAATAGCATTTGGAGCTGGGGGCCTTTGGGATGCCATTAGGGTTAGGTGAGGTCGTGAGGCGGGAGCCCCACGTTGGCATTAATGGGTTCATACGAAGAGGAGGAGAGACCTGAGCTGGCATGCATCTTCTGGGCACCATGCCATACTGTCCTTTGGTGCAGCAAGGAGGCTCAGCGCATGCCAGAGCTATGCACTCTAATGACCTAGTCTCCAGGGCTGTAGGAAATATGTATATTTTCTTCATAAACCTCCTGGTTTCAGATAGTAACAGAACCTGGACTTACTTTACAAGGTGTGCCTTTTATGGATAGCCTATGTAGAAACAGATGTCACAGAGGTTACTTAGTAGAGTGCAAAATAAAAACAAATTGCCACCAAGTGGCTGTCCCGTCTCTCTTATTTAGAACGCTTACCTGTTGGGTAAGATTGACTTTGATGGTTTAAGTAAGGAAATGGGGATAAGAATATTTGGGGCTCCTAAAAGTCACATTGTTAAAGGATGGCAGAGTTATTAGGATGTGGCCTTGTCTGTTCCCAAACTGAAGCCTTTTGTCCAGCACTACTTTCTCTTTCCAAACCGTGTCCAAGGAGGATGAGGGGAGATGAGTATTTCTGCCAGGAGAGGGAAAGAGACCAAAGAAGTGAGTCTGTTGTGTAAGTAAAATTTTCAGGAGTTTGCTTCAATAGAAGCCATCAAGAAAGTAAAAGACTCTCACAGAATGAGAGTAAATATTTACAAATCACATATTTGATAAAAGAATTTTATCCACATAAGTAATAACTCAGTAACAAAAAGACAACACGACAATCTGAATAGAAACTTCTCCAAAGAAAATATTTTAAAAGTCCAATAAACACATGAGGGAATGTTTAATATTTATAGTCACTTGAGGAATGCATGACATATCACTTTATGTAAGTATGAGGATTGTTTTAATCACAAAGATGGCCAAATCCAAATGTTCTCAAGGATGCAGAAAAAGTGGAACCTTTAAACACTGATAGTAATACTCCAAATGGTGCAGCTGCTTTGGATAACAAATTGACAATTTCTTAAAAATTAAACAGTTATAATAGGATTCAACAATATCCTGAGTATTGTATTCAATATCTAGGAAAAATAAAGGTACAACCACATAAGAAAGCTTGTGCAAAAATGTTCACAGCAGCACTATTTATAGTCATCTAAAAATGAAATCAACTTATTTGGCCATTGACTGATGAATAGATAAGTAAAATGGCATATACATATGAAGAAATATTATTAAGAAATAAAAATAAATGATGATATGTGCTATAACATGGATGACCTCATAAACATTATGGTACATAAAAGAAACTGGTCATAAAAGATGACGTATCATATGAAGTACCCAGAATATGTGAATCTTAGAGTCATATTGGATTAATAGTTACTAATGGGTGGATGCTGCTAATGAATGCTAGGTTCCTTCAAGAGGGGAACAAAAATGTTTTCAATTTTGATATTTGCCTAACGTGTGACTATATTAGAAATGAATTATAAAGTTTAAATGGTTGAAATTTAGGATATGTAAATTATATACCAATATACCTGTTTAAAAAGTCTCCTAAAACAACCTCAACTCAGCTTCTAAAGCATCCAGACAGCTCACAGCCACAAGTTAAACCACCATTTTGCTCATTCATACTTATGCTCAACACCCCCCGATTGTTCTCTATTGAGCATCAAGACTAGATCCCCTCATCTGGCATGTGAGGCCCTTTGTATTCTTATTTCACTGTACATTTTGCTCTCCTTGTACTTTTCCATTAGAACTCTACTTCAGTTGGTTTACCTGGCTCAGTCCTTGCCCCTGTACCTTGGGAACTGCTGCTACCCTCACCTACAGCACATGTTTTCTATCTTCAACTAAATCTTATCCCTTTTAAGTTTCATTCCTCCAGTGACAATTTCCTTGGCTTCTACAATTCTCAGGAAGTTTTTTGTTGTTGCTGTTGTTGTTGTTGTTTTTTGCCGTAATCCAACACTACTTACTTTATACTTGACCAATTTTTATTTCTGTGCTGTGTGGAAAAAAGTTATATCCCGAATTATTTAATAACAAAAGCAAGAGAATGAGCACACATGTATTCAGGACGTTTCCTAGAAATAATCCATTTTAGGATTTAGAGATAATTAACTGATAAGTTCAAGGTATCAGGAAATGATCTTCTTAAAGTATAATTTATTTAAATATAATTTAAAACACATTGCATTGGAAATAGGACAGCATCCTATAGTAATTTTCTAATTGACAAGAGCACTTAAAGACTGAAAATAAATGCTGGAAAAGATAAGTTGGAAGGAAAAAATTGGTAGTCTATTTTCTGGCCAGTCTAGATATGAGGCCTATATTCCTCATATAAAATTATTTCCTAATAAGGAGAAAGACATGCCTTTGATTTTGTGGACCAGAGATATTTTGCAAGTATATTCTTATATTTTCTTATAATGTATGTTAATCTTTTTTCTTTCTTTTTTTTTTTTTTTTTTTTTTTTGAGGCAGGGTCTTGCTTTGTAGTTCAGGCTAGCTCTGAGCTCACTATGTAGCCCAGGCAATCCTCCTGTCTCTGCCTCCCGAGTGCTGGGATTACAGGTGTGAGCCACCATGCCCGGCACTGTGGTGTGCGGTATTGATTGTTGGTGGATGTGAGTCTCCACGCCTAGCATGGTATGTGGTTACTGGGGATCGAACTCAGGACCTTGCGCTTGCGAGGCAGGTGCTGGAACCACTGAGCTAACCCTCCAGCCCAAATGTATATTAATCTTAAGAAGTGTGTAAAACATCGTAATTACTGGGCAAAGTTTGACAAGAAAATTGTTTTCCATAGGCATAAAGTACTATCATAATATTAATGATCAAAGTTTAATTCTTAATATTCAGGGCATGCATTTATGTGCATTTTCTCATGTAATCATCAAAATAAACCTGTTTTGGCGCCTGCCTAGCGATCACAAGGTCCTGAGTTCGACTCCGGTAGCCACATATAACAATGTTGGGCATAGTGGCTCAGGCTTGTAATCCCAGCACTCGGGAGGTAGAGGCAGGAGAATTGCTGAGTTAGAGGCTTGCCTGGGCTGCATAGTGAGCTCAGGGCCAGCCTGAGCTACAAAGTGAGACCCTGTCTCAAAAAACAAAACAAAACAAAACACCCCCCCAAACCCTGAGTTATACACATGCTATTATTTTGTATAACAAACTTAACTATAACACTTTAGTTTGTATTTAAATGGAAATATAAGAAAGCCTTAAAATAATAGTCACATCAGAAGCTTACTCCACTACTATTTAAATTCACATAGCTACCAGTCTACATTTCAAATAGTGTGCTGTAGCTCTGCTTCCACATAACCCTCAAAACCAAGGCTCCCACCAGTTCATGGCTTTGCCCTTTGTTAGGTATGACTTTGAACCTCAATCACAGTGGGAATAAATTTTAGGGAATCAGGTTGAAGAAAGCTGAGTAAAAAGAGGCAAAATGTACATCAGCCTTCTTTTTAGGTTCCGAAATTACTCAAAACACTCACCTATACTGGATAGCATCAGTCATGTGAAACAACCGGGAGTTAGCTTCCAAGGTGACTGGAGAGTGTAGTTCGTATTCTAGGTAGCAATATACCCAGTGGAAAATTCTATTGTTGTTGCAGGAGGTCAGGATGGATATAGATGATGACCTCTAAATCCTTCTGTGTCTTCTGAGGTCACAGTTACTAAGTAATGACACTGATTTCAAAGCTTATGCTTCTTCTCAGATCCTTGTATTTGTAAGGTATCTCCCGAACACCTCGATTCTTCCTAAGAACATGTTTAATTGGAGAAGGGTCAGGAAGAGATTCTTAGCTAAATGCCCAGTCATGCATGAGGCTGCTTCATCAGAGCAGAGACTTCGGGTTGCTCATAAACGCAACAAAAACTGGACTTGGTGGACTGAAAGCTTATGCTTTTATGCAGGTCAGAGAATGAAACTCATCACAACTTGTATCTGACCCTTGTTCTTAATTTGCTTGGGGGCTGGAGACTGAATAATGGTCATGCATTTTTCATGTTCCATTATCATTTATGGTGAGCCGCAAAACAATTTGTTTTCAAATTATTAATAGTAAACACAATTGCATTCCTCAGTTTCATGCTAAACAAGTGGTATTACTCAGAGACAAACAATGCGATTTCTTATTTATATTGGGTGCTATATATTAAACCTCAGAACAGGGAAATCAATTTCAGCTCTCATGTTACAAAACTTTAGAAAGTACTTTAGGGATCACTGATGCTGGTCTTTAAAAACAATTATTCCTTTTTAGGTAAAAGCTGCAAGTTTTAATTTGATATTCACTTTGTCCTGAAGCTTTCTTTTGGTTTTATTTCTTTCCATCTCAGGTGACTTTTAATCTTCCCAAGGTAAGAAGGTGGATTTAGAAATAAAAGTCTTACTCTTTCCAGTTGACTCTCAGTGAATCACTTTAGTCTAGAGCTTTCTGTTTCTCAACTGGTAAGTATAATAAAAATAGTCCATATTCCTAATGCTTCTGTAAAAAATAAAACAAAACAATGCATTTTATATAATGTGTCACATAGTATGTGGTACAAGTGATTTATTAGTATTTAATTATTAGTTTTGTGCTTATCTTTCTGCTGTTTTTCATAGCAGTTCCCTATTTATCAGTGAGTGAGTTTCTAAATGTTGATTATTCTGGCTCCTCATTAAGAGTATTCCAATTCTCCAGCAAACCAGAAACTTCCAGGCCAGTTTGGCTAGTGCATGGGCTGGACAGAGCTGTTTCCCTTTTCTTGTTAGTCTTTCTGCATTGTGTGAAAAATGGGCTTTTGTATCTCTAGTCCATGGGATTGATTTATGATCCTACACCTTATTAATATTGCTACATCAAATGTGCTCTTTTACATTCTGAGCATCTGTTATTTCATCTGCTAAGAAAGGATGGCATTCTACTTATATTCTTTACAAGGTCATAGGGAATATTAAAATAATGAGTATAAATTCCTAGTTCTGGTACCTACCTATAAAGTTCCTAATATTAGTGCCTTTATCTCAATATTCCTAGAGGTAGAGGAGACTACTTTGGTAAAAAATAAAGGGCAAGTAATATAGTAATAGGTTGCTGGGGGAAAAAATTCTGAATTAGAGTCAACCTAAGCTAAAACCAATGTATTTTGGATATGACAGCACAAATTTTGCTCCCATTGAAGGCTTCTAGAAGGGTGCATGTTTCCAGTTTGCACTTAAAGCTTTCTAGCCCCAGACTTTTTGATCTTTCCTTTAGACCTTAGCCATTCCTCCTACATGTCATAGCATGTGAGATTACCTGTCACTGGATATCTGTAGAGACAATGAGTCAAACAGGAGTAAAAGTTGGACTGGGAATTAGTGTGATCGGATTTCTGTTAACAGAAACTGTAACATTAGGGCCATCATTTCTCTAAAGCTCCATTTTTTGCATCAAAACTGAAAAACAGAATCAAAGCCTACTTACTTTCCCCAGTTCAAAGGACATTCAAATAAAATCCTGAGAGAAGCCATCAGTCTTATAACTCTAGTTTCTGAATATTGCGTTTTCTTGTAAAGATGCTTTCTGCAATCCTTGTATGACTGTCATGCTCAGGCGCAGGGCCAGAGACTGTTTCTGATGGTATTGATTCCATCTCTGCATAGACAGCTTCATTGCCAAACTTTCTTGAAGTCCAGACTTTTATAATAATTTTTATTTTTTGAGGTACTGGTGTTCAAACTTGGGCCCTGTGCGTCCAAGGTTGGCACGATACCACTTGAGCTTAAACCCCAGCCCTGAAGTCCAGACTTTAAAAAAAATTTTTCAAATCATTATAAAAGGCCTAACAGACAAATTCATCACTGTTCACTAAGCCAAAATCCTATACATCTCAACTTACTTTAATCGCCTAATATCCTCTCTCCTCACCCATCCATTTGCTTCTTCTTGCACTCACTCACTATCTTTCCAAATCAGGGTCTTCACAGTCACTGTGAGGTCACTGGTATATTTGTCTTTTATGGAATTTAGAAAATGGTAATTATGAAAATAAATCTTAGGGTCTTGGAGGTCCAGTTTATCAACCACAGAGTCATATTTAGAGTCAAATCAAGGATAGGGGCTCTTGGCCAATTTCATCATCTTTCTGGATCTAAATGTTTTCATGTGCTCAATAGAGAGAAATCATAGAACATTTTGCCCTGGCTGTTGTCAGGACTGAGGGAAATAATATAGATAAAGGGCCGGCATAGTCTTTAACACACAATATTAACTCAATAAATAGAACTTATCATTGTCATCTGTTGTGATTTATAAATTTGAGGAGGCACACTTTTCAATTACCAGCATAGATGAAGAGAGACAAGCCACGTAGCGAGGGATCTTGGACTTCAGTGAGCAAAAAGTTTTTACCTATGACACGTATAGTAACCTATATATATTCTGCTGGTTGTGACCCTCTGGAGAACCAATAAACTCCTTGTCTGAGAACCCATAATCACTACTTTTTAAGATGCTGGAGAATTTCAAAGGGGTGATTTTATTTTGTTCAGTTCCTTTTAAACTGTTACTTCTCTTGGATGTTTCATCCCAATTACACTTAATATTTTACCTCATACAGAAGTTTTTAACAAACTCTGGTCTTTTTAGACCTCTGTTTCATTTCTTCAAACTTTTCTCCTACAAAACTCTTACTGCCTAGTAGTGCTTTAAAGATACACTGTGGGAAAAATCTGAGAAACTAAATATGACATTATTGGTTTTCTACCTCATCAGATGTCTTTCCGTTTTTGACAATGAAACCCCTATTTTATTCTTGCAATGTGTACTTATCCTTCAATTAATGACATTTCAATTTAAATGACATAGAGCAAGTCTCATCCTTCTGGTGGATAACTCAGGTTCATCAACAGGATGAAAGAAATCTAGTAAACTGAAATTTTCTTTCACGACAGCTACTAAATGACAACTACTTGACATGTAGCCTTTATGTGCCAATTCATTCCCTTCTCTTTTTAAAATTGAATTTATTTTTAACTCATGCATGAAGACCTAAAAGTTGTACATATTAATGGGGTAACATGACGTTTTGATACAGCATCTTAGGGCATGTTTAAATCAGTTCAAACATATATCTGTTTTAGATAAGAATTTTCAAAATTCTTTCCCCTAAGCCTACAATGCACTATTGTTATGTAAAGTTACCCTAGTGCTCAGTGGCACAGAAGAGCCTCTCCCTCCTCCCTAAGTATAACTTAGGACATAGTGATTATCCTTTCAGCTCTCTCCTTCCTCTCTATCCTCCATGCGTTCTGTTCATTATCATCCTGCTCTCAATTTCTATGCGATGAACTTCCATTGGATTCTACACCAGTGAGATCATGCGGTCTTGTCTTTCTGTGTGCCTACATTCACTTCCTTCTCTTTTGAGGTGCTGTTTTGTGAGCATGGGGCAGGAGAACTGTTGCAGTAGCTTGCGATAATGAGGGACTAGATTAACAAGATGTGACTGTGTCTGGAGCACAAAAGCAGTTGAAATGGAGGTTCTTGTTGGCACTGTCAAGTTACTGTGCCAACTCCTAAACCTTCTAACCCTACACTCCTTGAATTTTTTGAGATAATGAATGGTTATTATTGTAACTTTTAATCAGGAATTCTGTTACTTGCAGTAAAATATGCCCCTGTGGATAGAGTAAAGTTTGAATTTGAATCTTAATGTTTCTAGGGTGTACAGATTGCCTGTCTGGGCCAATCATCTGCATCCTGTGGCAGAATCCTGATGGCTTCTGTTCTTGAGAAACTAGTCTAGCTTTATTGCTTTAGCACTTCCTGAGCTTTCTTTTCTCTTCTGTTCGTGCCATTTCTGAATCCAGCATTAAAACTGTCAACTCAGATCTCTGTCGGGCTGAGTACATCACATCTCTGCCAAACCCTCAGCAATGTCTTCTTTCTATGTCAGGGAGGTTTTAGTTTTTTCCCAGCTAAATATGCCATTCCCTGTCAAAAAATATCCAGTCTACTTGCAATCCCACCTTGTGTTAAGAACTAACAAGCCTGGGCTCCTATGGCATTAAAGCCTAAGAAAGGACAGGTTTCTGTATTCAGGAATATTCTTCAGAGTTGTTGCTTTTTCTTCCCTTTGTGAGTAATGCTGAAGAGGGGGAGTAAAAATGTTTACAACTACATGAGACGGTGAAATTCAGCGTATATTAATTTGCTGTTGCTGCCCAGGGTTTTGATGTTGCTTAGAAAATACAGGGATGGAATAATGTCTAAAATCAAGTGTGAGCCAAGTGAAGCTGCTTCCACCTTGGAGGATGTGGTTGGGTTGCAAAAGTGAGGTGAGAGGAAATGCAGGTGACCAGTGAATGTAATTCTTTCACATTCAGGGTGAGCAACCCTCACATTCTCTGAATAAGTCTCATACACTGACCTTTTTAAAACAAATTTATTTTATTGGTACATTTTATATACACATCATGATCACATTCAACATGGAGAATTGTACCAGTATATGACATGACTTCTCTTTTCTCTCATTCCCCTATGACTCTACATTCCCCTGCCCCCTATATACATAAGCTTTGTTCACTTTTATTAACCATCACATTTTTTCTTTCCTCTTATTTGATCCTACCCCTTTTCCCTTTGAAAATTTTCTATTTCATAATATCTGTCATACATTCTAGATCTCATTTACAACTTCAGTTTCTCACACCAGAGAAAAGATACACTATTTACACATCTGTGACCTATGTATTTCACTTATGAGTGTGCCCTTGAGGTAAGTTCATTTGAGTATAAAAAACTCAATTTTATCATTCTTTATGAGTAAGTAGTATTCCACTTTATAGAAAAATCACATCTTCTTTATCCAGTGTCCAGTTGATGGACATATGGGTTGTTTCCAAGGTTGAGCTATCACAAATTGAGATGCTATGAACATGGGTGTACAAATGTCGCTATGATATGAATCATTTAAATCTTTCATGTATATCCCTAGCAGGGGAATAGCAGTGTTGAATGGGACCTTTAATCCTAGTTTTTTGAGGTATCTCCACACTGACCTCCATATAGTGCAAGAATATTCCTCAGCTGACACTGAAAATATGCCTGAGAGAACACTTAAGATATGGTCAGTGACTACTGGCACCAGCCTAGATACATAAGAACAATTTATTTCAATATATTTGGAGAATCTTCTTCAAATTATCTTGTTAAAAATCTGTCACTCTCTCACCTGGGCTGAGAGTTGATAAAGAGTTTAATGAATAAACATTCTGGTAGGCAGACAGCCTCCTCTTCATTTACTAGGTTTGTTCTTCATCGGATCAAGTCTGGACAAAGAGCCCTTTTCATCATTTTGCATCTCTTTGTTCAGAAAAGCAATCTGAATTAATGTTCTAGCTGACCCATCCACAGAGGCCATAGCCAGACTGCTGAGAGGAAGGGAGAATGCTAGCTATCAGCATTTAGAGTTCCAGGGTATTCAGTGCTGGGCCATGGGGCTGCCTTAGGCAACAGTGTTAGTAGGTAGCTTGTTATTATCAATACATTTATAGTATCTATTTAACATTCTGAAGCAGACTCCTGATCTTCTTCTGTGTCTGCTCCTTTCTCAGTGTCCTAATTTCAGCTAGTGGCAACTTCCTGCTGCTCAAATCAATATATTTGTTATATTCCTTGATTCTGAAATTTCTGCCTTACAAGTCTTCCCCTTCACCAGCAAATTCTGTTGTCTTTGATTTCAAAGTTTATCTAGGATATAGCTGCTACTGTTCTACTTTGAACAAATACCTCTGCCTTGATTATTTTAAAAGTAGTCTGAATCATGTTCCTAAATTGACGCTTGCCCTGTTTCAAACTGTCTCAAAGCATCCCACTGACCTTTAAAAGCACATGTCAGCACGTGTTATTTGTCCAGTCCTCTAGTTACCTCCTTTAGTTTCATTTTCCTCTCACTCAATCACCCTCAGCACTTTTACCTCCTGGCTGCTCCTAGAACATGCCAGAAGTGCTGTCTTCCCAAAAGAGCTGGGTTTGTTACCTGTGTCTGAAATGTTTTAGCGTTGCTTTCTTTCCTCGGGTCTTTTGTCTTCTAGCTCCTTCTCACAGATTCATTCCCAACCCTTTACCTAAACTTTTATTTCCCTTAGTATTTTCCTCCTTTCCTACCGGACTTTTCCTCAGTACTAACTGTAAGCTGATAAATCATATTTTATTTAGTTATTTGTTGATGTGCTCTTTCACTAAGATGTATAATTGATAAGGATATGAACCTCTGTTTTATTTACTGAGCTATCCCTAGCATCTTCTATAGAGCGTGTCACTTAGTATAAGATGTCCTGAAGCACAGATCAAAAGTCAGTACTCAATGACGCCATGGTTCAGCCATGTATTTTTATAAATACTGAGACACAGTCATATCTACTTATTTTTTAAACAATTGCCTATGGCTCCTTTTAAACAATGACAAGGGTGGTATAGTCTACAGGCATAAACATTTTTTATTTGGGTTTGGGATTTAGCTCAAGTGATACTGCACCTACCTTGGAAGCACAGGGCCCTGAGTTTGATCCCCGGCACCACCAAAAAAGCAAAAAGGACAAAAAAAACCCTTTGAAAATACATTTTCTATTTGGCTCATTAGTAAAATGTTTGCCTAACCTTGTTCTTATGTGTTTTATAATGTAGTTAGGGGATGAACACTAGAAACTTTTAGAAAACAGTCATATATTTTTATAAATATATATATGCACATATTTTATTCAGTAGCAGTGATTGCCTTTTTTGTTTCAGATATTCAGTTTCAAAGAAGTTTTCATAGCTAGCAGCCTTTAAAAATGGAAATCCCTCACTCTCAAGGGAAGGACAGTAATGTTTACTGTTATGAAAGTTTTAAGATTGATAAAGACAGTAAAAAATGGAAATATATTTCCAGTTCCGGCACAGGCAGAATCAATATTATGAAAATAGCCATGTTACCAATAATGATATATAGATTCAATTGAATTCTAACGCAAACACCAACAACATTCTTTATAGAATTAGAAAAAGCAATCTAAGATGTCTACAGAATCAGAAAAGAACCTGAATAGCCAAATCAATCCTAGACAACAACAAAAACAAAATAAAACAAAGTAGGAGGTATTACAATTCCATTTTTTCAAATTGTAATACCAAAGTACAACAAGAAAAACAGTATGGTAGTGGGATAGAACAGTCACGTAAGCCAGTGGAATAGAACTGGAGACACAAAATGTGCATCTTTAGCAGTGTGAACTTTGGAAAAAGGGCTAAAAAGCATATGCTGAATGTAAGTTTTTTTTTTTTTTTTAAACAAATGGCTCTGGAGAAACTGGTTAGGCAAGTGCAGAAGAATGAATCTAGATGCATCTTTCTCAGACTGTAATAATATAAAATCAAAATGGATCAAAGACCTAGATATAAAAACAGAAACACCAAGTGCACTGGAAGGTAAAATAGAGACAGTATTTGAAGATGTAAACATAGTTGTGTACCTCCTGAATAAAACCAAATTTCCAGAAATAAAACCAAGAAATCAGCAATATTAAAATTTTAAAAAGCTTTTAGGTAAGGAAAAAAAATGAACAGAATGAAGAGAATCTACAGGACCAAAAAAGAAAAAAAAAAGAAAAGAAAAATGGTAGACCCCTGAAGCCAAAAACCACACTCAAAAAATGGGCAATTGATGTGAACACATGTATTTCAAAAGAAGAAGTACAAATGACCAATAAGTAGATGAAAAAAAATTCAGTATCATTGGCCATGAAGGAAAAGTAAATCAAAAGAACATCAAAATTCTGTGTAAGAATGGTTAAAATCAAGGTCTCAAAAATATGGATGTGGGTGAACAGGAATCCTTTTACGTTATGGTAGGAATCCAAAATAGCACAATCATTATTGAAATTAGGATGGAGATTCCTCAAAAAATGAAAATTGTAGCTTCATTTGGCTTAGTTATAGCTTCTTGAATTGTTTCCAAAACAGTCCAAATCATTATATTATAGTGATACACACATATTAATTACTGTGGTTTGTATTTAAATGTTCCTCCCAAAGCCTCATGTGCTCATAGGTGGAGTTTTTCAGAGGTGGGAGGATCTAGAATGCGTGGATGTGGATTAAGAGTGTCATAACTGAATTAGTCCACTGCTTAGATTAGTATTGATCTAGGTGTGAGAAAGGGAAAGTCCACTCTGGGTGTGGGTAGTTACACCCAAAAGGCTTACAGCCTGGATGCAATACAAGGTATATAGGGAGGTTCCATGCAGTTGTTTTGTGGCTTCCTGTCTGTTCTGTCATGAACTGTTCTTCCTTTGCAATATCCCTTGACCTTGCCTCCTTGCCTTGGAGCCAGCAGACTATGAACTGAAACTACTATGAACTGTGTGCCAAAATAAACATTTCCTCCTTTAACTTGAGAGTGTTGGGCATTTTGTCTCAGCAACAGAAAAGTAACTAAGATGTTTACCTTTTACGAACTTTGCTTACATTAATTTGTATAGAAACCATACTACTGCACACAAATTCTATTTCTGCACAAAGCTTGCTTTTAGTCCATTTGATTACCAAAAAAAAAAAATGAGTGGTTTTTCAAGAAGCATAGGAAGAAATACTCAGCATCACTGGTCATTCAAGAGATGCAGATGAAAACAACACTGAGATTTCATCTCACTCCACAAAGAATGGCTCCTATTGTGAAATTAACCAGCAATAAATGTCAGTGAGGCTGTAGAAAGGAAGGAATCCTTCTCTACTGTTGGTGGGAAAGTAGACCGGTGCAATCACCATGAGATCAGTGTGAGGATTCCTAAAAAAACTAGGATTAGAGGTTCCATTTGACCCTGGTTTTCCCTTGCTAGGAATATACATGAAAGAGTGAAATGAATCATACCGTAGTGACATAAGTGCACCCATGTTCATAGCAGCTAAATTTGTGAAAGCTAAATCTTGAAATGCCCATATATATACATGGGTACTACTTTGCCATAAATAATGATGTTTGAGTCATTTATGCTCAAATGGACATACCTTGCGGACATACTCATAAGTGAAATAAATAGGTCACAGATATGCAAATACCATATCTTTTCTCTGCTATAAGAATCTGAAGATATAAATGAGTTCTAGAATATACAATAAATATTGTTAAATAGAAAATATTCAAAAGGAAAGGGTAGGACTAAGTAATGAGGAGAAAATATGATGTTAAAAAGAAAGAAACCATAGGTATATAGGGGTTGGGGAGATTGTAGGGTGGGTAGGGAAATGGGTAAAAGTAAAAAGTAATTTATGTCATATACTGGTAAAAATTCTCAATATTGAGTATGATCATGATGTGTATATAAAATATACCAATAAAGAATTCAATAAAAAATAAGTGACTTAGATGGAACAAAGGCTTTGTCAATTAAACCCATACTGGTTGTCCTGGTACTCCACTTTCTTTTCCTGGTAGTTCTGTCTTTTAGGTTTTTACTTCATGCCTGAATCATGCACTGAGTAGGGGACTGGAGTCTATTGCAGAGGTTTCCAGTAACATTTCAGGGGTCCCCAATTTCCTGCCCTTGATATTTCATCACCTTGATTTTTCAAGGTGAATATTTCAAGGCTTTGACATACACCTCAGCATTAATATTGTTGGCTCAGTTTGTTTTATGTACCAACTATAGTGACTAAGAACACAATTTATTGCTAGAGGACATAGAGTGGGTTCTGGGTAGAAAAATACAATGATTTCTAGCAGAATTTAATCAGTGTGATACAATATTCTACATACAGGGATTCAGCTTGATTATTGAATGAATTAGTAGCATCAGCTTCACAGAAAGCTTTAAATTCAAAATTATTCCAAATATGACATAATCAGAAACACACACTCTAGGAAAGAAAATTGCCAAAAGCTTATTTGTTTAACAATGACAAGAAATGATAAGGATGGTATAGAAAATGGACCATGATAGTCTTAGTAGCAGAGTTATCCTTATATATTAGTTGGAAGGATGTTATCTGTAGGGGATGATGTCAGAAACACTTGCCAAGGTTTGTCCATAAACTGAATCTTTAAGTCTTCCTGAAGTCAACTTTTAGAAGTTAAAATAATGTAGATACCCTAGAGAGGAAATCTGGGACAAAATGCTTGTAAGTATTTTTTGGCTATATTATCAATGTTATATCTATTACCTCTGAGAAACAAGGAATGGATGTGCTGTTTTTGCAAATGACTCTGAAGAAGAAGATTTCTATCTTTCCCACATTTAAACCAAGTCTAAACCAAGTTTAATGAAGCCAAGATTAAAAGCCAGATCTGTATGTTTATGAAGTTTTTCCTAGCTTATTTCCAGTTACTATCATTTTATTATGAGCCAATTCTTCAAATAATTAAAAGACATGATACAAACTTCCCTGGAAATAACTTAGCATGTTCGTTAAATATCAAAACTTTCCAAAATCACTTGGTCCCCACTCTTCCTATGTTTGTAGTAGCCAAAACAAATGAGATGCAGGATTTAAAGGATAAATGTTGGCCAGGGAAAGACACATCAGAAGAAGACATGCAGATTTAACTGGGCATTAACGTGCTAATGCCTATATCAGTCCTGAGATAAGCAGTCTCCAGGTGCTAGCTGGGTTATTGTGAAGGAATGGTGTGAGTTGGGGACACAGAAGCTGGGGCTACCTAAAAAAAAAAAAACCAAAGCTCTGTGAGGTCACTTAAAGTAGGAGGATCTTAGTAGCTAGTCTCATGGAAGGAACATGTGGTCAAAAATCCAGTGGAAGAAAGAAGAAAACTACCTATCTCATAGGTAGTTTAGAGGAACATTGAAGCTTACAAGTGCTATATAGAGTGCTGCTTCTCAGAGACAAAGAAACATTCATTCATTTTATTTTTCTTTATAGATTCAAAGAGGTACCAGATGAATGAAGGGATTTAGGTACTCCTTTTTGATCTGGAGGAAAAAAATCGATGTTGGGTCTCAGAGAGGAAGGATCATGATTTTTGGTTGATAAGAATCTCTATTTTCTGTTGCTATCACTGCAGATGATGGACAATCCAATTCATACATATTATAGACTTATTCTGCCTGTGGCTTTGAAGGTTGGGAAGTTCACTATGTGCTGCATCTAGTGAGTGACCTCTTGTAACCTTGCTGATTCCTAAGGTGGCATGGGCCATCATTTGAGGAGACAAAACTTCCCAGAGCAGGTCTCACCCCACCTTTTTTTTTTTTTACAACCTTGAAGGTCTCTCCTTTATAACCACATCTTCTCTTAATTACTGACATAATTTCCACCTCCAAACACTCTTCACATGGGACTTGGTTTTAAAATTCAACAGCAGTTTTCATGGTTACGTTCAAATCATTGTAGTAGTTAATGAAAAAACCCGAAACTACATAAAAGTCTGAAAAAATACAGCATCTTTGGATAGGAGTCTATTGCTTAGAAGAAAAGGTTATAGGATATAGAGTCTGGTTAGTGTTTAAACGATAAATTAGAAACATGAGACTATCTAGGACAGATAATCTCAATATGGTTAACACAGAGATTCTAACTCACTGCAATAAACACAATTTATGCAGCAGAGGTGATTATACTGTCAGACAACCCTGGAGAGAAGAGAAGCTGTGTCTCTCATGGGTATTGTCTCCAGAGAAATAATTTGCAGATCATGAATTTAATATTTCTGTGGTATAAAAGGCCAATAGATATAGGTTGAAAGAAGTCTCTGTTAGTTTCACTATAAAGTAAACATGTTTTATGGATAAAATAATTGAAAGATTTTTTTTATAAGGCCCAGACATTGCCATGGAAAGAAATACAAAGTTCCCTGACTCCTGCAGTGAGATCTTGATGACTCCAGCATCAGGGAGGATGTAGTGTTGCAAGGAGGGAGGGGAGATGCAAAGAGAGATTTGGAATCTTGGAAGGTCATAAGGTGTAATTTTCTCTGGGGTCATACTTGGTGGGAAGTCCCATAGGGTCAGCACAGGTCAGTGAGCTATGAACACTTTTGTGGCCATGGCTACAAGGTAACTTTTTAAATAGTACAGTTCATTTAAGACCAATCAGAGCAAAGGCAGGACTATCACACTGTGGGGACAGAAAGTCATAAAGAAGGGAGGAATTTAAAAAGAACCAGCCAGTATAGCATAGCCAAGGGTCAGACTGTCTCCTCAGAGCAGATAAAGAAACTTATGTAAAATTTATGATAGATCTAGGATGGTACATGCTTTGAAACTCCAATTTATTTAAATGATGATAAATGTCACAGCTGTCCTCCTTTGTAGAGTGATTTGTCCAGTAGAAGAGAAAGATTTCAAACTGTCTTTTCCAAAAAGGAGATGGAAATCACTTAAAATTGGTCATTGAAGCTGTCTTATAAGTCTCCTGAGCTTCAAAAAGTTATAACCCTTTAAAGATAACCTACAAATAAGTGAACATGCTAAAGTGAATTAATGTTCCATCTAGCCTGAGGTTTGGTTGTGACTGAGGTAAGATGCTCCCATGAGGTAAATAGTTAAGAAGAAAACTGCATTTTTAAAATAAATCAACATTAAATTTAGTAAAAATAACTTGGAACCTAGAAGTTGTAGCCTATTCTATTTCACATGGTACTGAAATTCATAGCACCCTTAGATAATAAGTGTGTTGCATGGTCCTAACTCTTTAAAGGCTCAATGTACATACCTAGTATTTAGTGTGCACTTGACTATTTGCCCTGTCTCCAAAGTTCAATGATGTATTTTGGCACACTTGAACTTCCTTCCTAGGTGGTCTCCTGTTAATGCTAAGGGAAAACAAAGGATGTGCATAATAAAGAGCTCACACAGTGTCAGGGGCTCCTTGCTCACAAATCCATGTACCAGAAGTTTCCTTCCTTTAGATTGCATTCATTTTAAGTGATGACAACACATATTTTGCTATATGAGAAAAAAATAGTTTGCCTGTTAGTACAATAATAACATTTGTGTGAAACTATGTGTGTACCTATGTACATATAAATGCACAGAATATCTAGAAACATATCCAAATATCTAACATTTTGGAGAACAGCCAGTGGCTCAGGAGCAAGGTGCCACAATGTTGGTCTGAAATGTCCCCAGCTCATTGAATGATTGAAGGTCTTCAATCATTCAAGGTAGGGCCCAGTGGGAGGTGTAAGGCCATTGGTGGGCAGTCCTTGAAGAGAATAGTGGGACCCCACGTCTTTCTACTGTTCCCTTTTGGTGCTCACCATAAAGATGTGCAGTTTTGGCCTAACTCACAGCCCCATCATGATTTGCACTTTAGCATCAGCCTAAACGCAATGAGGCTGGCTTGTGACAGACTGGAACCTGTTGAACTATGCGCCCAATTCTCTTCATAAACCGATTATCTTGGGCATTATTATTGTTTGTTATAACACAAACACAAGGAATAAGAAGAAAGTTACTTTTCACTGTGAACAGTTTTATAACCTCTCATGGTTGCATCACGTGCGTGTTTGCCTTTAAATAATGACAGTTAACCAGTTTAGCAGGGATGATGACAACAAGTGAGACTTGACCTTCTGAGACCTTGCGATCTCTATGGTTATTGATTATACAATTTGACAAAGGAAACCTTTGCAATATGAGTGCTTCTCTCCTGCCCTTTGGATAAGATGGATGACATCACATGTTCAGTTACTATGTTGTTAGTTTTCACATTTGAGGGCCACTGAGAAAAAGATGCAGATTGAAATTTTTAATATCTAAGATCTATAGCTGAGGAAATTCCTGTTGACATAGAAACTGTCCACCACAGAAGCCCTATGTAGACAAAGCATAAAGTAGGGTTGGTATATACTTTACAATAGCAAAGAATTTTATTTTTCTCAGTCAGTGGGACTTGAAGTAATTCTAGAGAAGGGAAGGAAAAAAATGAGCTTAAAGATATTAAGAAACAGTGCAGATATGGAGGAGAACCTGACAAAATGACAGGACTGCATTTTTCAGGTTTGTCTTGGAAACAAACAGCAAAACTCAGCTTGAACTAGCCTGAGTAAAACAACCATATCAGAAAGATACAGAGGAGGTATTATTATACACTGAAATGGCAAGGGGTGCACTATCATTATGCATGTTTCCTCAGATGGTATTTCCCTCTCCTTTTCCTGCAGGCCAGCTTTTTTCTTTCAGACCTGCTTCATGCATGGGGTAGGGAACATGGCTGCTGACAGAGTTTTTTTTTTTTTTCTTTTTGAGACAGGGTCTCGCTTTGTAGTTCACGCTGGCCCTGAGCTCACTATGGTGCCCAGGTAAGCCGCCATGAACTCAGCAATCCTCCTGTCTCTGCCTCCCTAGTGCTGGGATTACAGGCGTGAGCCACCATGCCCAGCATTATATGTGGTAACCGGGGATCGAACTCAGGTCCTTGCACTTGCGAGGCAGGCACCGGAACCACTGAGCTAACCCTCTGGCCCTGACAGTTTGTTTTGCAAATTCCCCTATAAAGAGAGATGGTCTTGTCACCTGAGTTCTCATGTGAACTATCCCAAGAAAGATCCATTGTTTTCCTGTGTTGGGTGATACATCTGCCCCAGAGTTGATCAGCTATGGTGAGAGTTGCAGATGTCCTTTCCTTAGAACCTTCCACAAGAACCTCATGTTAGATATGATGGATAAATCTTCAACAGAATTATTTTTGTTTTTCCAGGGAGGGATTTAAATGACAGATAGGTGATATAAAAGGGAAAACAAGTAGCAAAGAAGTAAAGATGTGCAATTTCAGAAGTACTCCTATGTTTCCCCACAGTTCCTTGGACTGCCTCCAGTATTAAGAATCTAATAACATGCATCCAAGGATGGCAGCTCATTGCACTTGCTTCAGTTTAAGGGATTGAAATGCTGTCGCCTTCCTGAGAACAGAACAGATTACACAAGGCAGAGGAGACAGTGAGTTAGGAAGGAAAAGATAGGCTTTGAGCCCTTGAAGGCAGTAGGATGTAGGAATTCTATTTTGTTACTACCGCTTCTTTAGATGTGTACTGTTATTGCTTTTGTATCTAATTTCTCTCTTTACTCTGTTAATGTTGCAAAGGTATTATAAACACCACAAGAACATAGAGGGTAGCCATTTTCATTGCACTGTACAGAGGTTTGGAACTTTAAAGTTAGCATGAATGATTGGATCCTTGCATTATAATAGATCTTCTGGTTAACGACCAGACTCATGTACCAATGACTTGGGCTACAACTGAAATTTAATTTTAACTTATGACCAAAGTCTCGAGTTACAACCCAACCCAAGTGCTGAGCACTTGTCTTTGTAGTAAACAAGGACTGATGATGTCTGAAAAATTATGCAACCACGTATTAGTGTCAGTCTGGGCCCAGATGCTCATGGACATGATTTCAGTCAGGGTTTGACATAGTCATTATGATCACTGCTATCAAAATGGCTCCACAAAATCTAGAAAAGCAGTTAATGAAGGAAGAGAGGTCAAGAAAGCAATTACAATCAAAAGGAAGGAAATTGTGGAGAAATATAAGGGTGCATGTGGCCAATCTTGCTAAGATATACAGCATGTCAAAATCCACCATATCCACAGTCACACAGAGAAAAGATTAGAGTAAGGAAGCTGGTGTTACTAAAGGTGTTATTCAAATTAGTAAGGCAGATAAACAGCGTTAGATGGGGTAGGAAGGCTATCATCAGTGTGGATAACTGAAAGGTAGATGGCAGGTTATTGCCCATCTCAGTCTATAATTTGTGAGAAAGCTAGAGCTCTAAGCACCATTCTCATGAAGCATAATCCATTAGTGAGTGATAATGGTGAAATATTTCGTGCCAGTAAGGGGTGGTTTCACAACTTTAAAGAGAGAACTGGGCTTCATAGCATAACATGGTACAGTGAAGCAGCTAGTGCTGATAAAAGGGCTGCTGAAAATTACATACACCACTTTGAAACAATGATAGAGAGAAATGGCTTTTGCTTTCATCCACTTTCAACTGTAATGAAACTGATGTTTTCTAGAAGAAAATGCCCAGGACAACATACATTATCCAGGAAGAGAAGAAATGCCAGGCCACAAGCCTATGAAGGACAGGCTAAACATATTGTCAATGCAAGTGGTAACCTTAAGATAAAGCCTCTCTTGATTTATCACTCTGAGACCCCTTGAGTGTTTAGAAAACATAAAGTCATGAAGACTAGGTGAAAGGTCAGGCAGAGATATAACAGAAAAGCCTGAGTAATAAGAACACCTTTGCTTGAGAGAATCAGGTATGCTTTCTGACCTACTGTTAAGAAATATCCAGAGGACAAAGGTTTACTACTCAAGGCTCTTTTCATCATGGGCAATGATTCCACTGACCCATGAGATTTGAAGAAGAATTAGCTGAAGAATTCCCACAGCTCTCATTTAAGTTTCTCCCACCTAATACTTCTGCTCTACTGCAGGCTGTGGACCAGCAAGTTATACCTGAGTGTAAGAAGCTGCACACCAAGAACTATTCCTGAAGGGCTTCCAGATGATGTCAGATACAGATTTAGTTCTGAATGAGTTCTGGAAGCAACATTAAAACATTCCTTCCTGTGTGGGGTTGAGAAATGCTGGGAAAATGTTTCTCTAAGGACACTATCTACCTAGAAGAAAGTGTGGCCTAAAATTACATAGGAGATAGACTTTTCAGGCTATATAGTGGAGCTTGAGCCTTCAACTGACACTGTGGTTGATCACCTTAACATGATAGTGGAGTCCATATACTTGCATGCTAACAGTAGTGATGTTTAGGAACATGGATGATGTTGAGGAACTCAGAGGAACTCTACAGAGGATCTTTGGCAACTTCTGACTGAGCAGAAGTGAGTGTCAGCTAAAGAGAGGGAGGGAAGCAACAATAAGCAATGCTGCAAAGTTCTTTTGAAATAAAGAAAATCCTGAAAAAATGGACAGAGCTATGAAGGTTTGTAGAGAAGTCTCAGCCAAAGAAACAGCCCCGATAAATCCTTGCATTCATTTACTTTATGACAATGCTCTGTTATACTACAGAACAGTGTAAAGAAAAGACAGAAACAAATAGTCCTAGACCAGATTTTAGGTCTGAATATGTGGAGAACTTGTGAGCCAGAAGCAGGTCCTAGACAGCTACAGAGTGCCAACGAGAGAAAGGACACCAGAGAGCCAGATTCCTGATGTTCGATGGAAGGATACTCTCCTTCCAAACAATAACCACCTTCCATTTCATCCTTCCTTCCTATAAGCAAAGATGTCAACCTGAATGGAGATTAGAGTCTGACATTGTGGTTTCTGCTAAACTAGGAAGATTTCATAACTTTTTGTTAAGTACACTAGGAAAATTATTTGTATTTTTAGTAAACCATATGCAATACAAAATCTTTTTTATTATGAAAATGTTAATCACGGGGAGCTTTAAGAGTTTGGAATGCATTATAGTTATTTCTATTATTTCTTTTTAAAAAGTAGTCGACTTAGAAATGACTTGAATTACAATTAGCCTTCCCAAATAAATTGAGTTCTTAAATCAAGGATCCATTTTATCTATATCATTGATCAGGTATGCATACTTCCTTTTTTTTAAAAAAGCTTGTATTCATTCTTAGTAGGCATAATATATACATATATGGGAATGAGTCTTAAAAGAGTGAAATAAAAACATTACACTTAATGACATAAAGGCCATTTTCCATATTTAACAAACTAAAGCTAATAGGCCAAATGTAAAATGTTGACTTCTATCAGAAGTGTTTATTGTTTTGTTTTTCTTTTTTACTGTTTTTTGTTTATTTTCATTACAGCATGTGAGTAATACAGAATAGTATGGCTCCTTTGGGGAAATCAGTATGTGCATTTAACATCGCTCCCTTTCCCTTTTTCCCTTACTCTCCCTAGATTTGTTTCCCCTGTTTCCAAAATTCTATCTTCTAGTTTTTTTGTCATCTATTCCTTCCTCCTTTCCTCCTCCTTCTTCCTCTTCCTCTTCTTCTCCTCCATCTCTTTTTCTCCTCCTCCTCTTCTTCTCCTCCTTCTCTCCTTCTCCTCTTCCTCTTCCATTTCCTCTCCTTCTCCTCCTTCTTCTTTTTCTTCCTTCTTCTCTCTCTGTCTTAGATTTTTCATATGAGTGGTCATATGATATTTCACTTTCTGAATCTGATTTATTTCACTTAATACCATGTTTTTCTGTTTCACCCATTTTCTTGCAATGACAAGGCTTCATTCTTGTTTATGGCCCCACAGTATTCTGCATGTATCACTGTAGTATGATGTTCTTAATTCTTTTGGGAATATACTCATTAAATGTATAGTTGCCTCAAATGCTATTCTCTATTTTATAAATAAAGTCTACTGGAACACATCTATTTTTTTTAGGCTACAGTCTATGATTGCTTTCATGGAACTACAGAGATGGATAAAAGGCTGATTCCTGTCTAGTTCACATAAAAGGGCATGGCCAATATATACCTCTATACCAGAGTAAATGCGAATAAGAGAAAAACATAACAAATACATTTTATCATAATTGTATATGTCACAAAAGCTTCAGATGGAAGAACTCAAAACTCCATTAGTTTAAATGAAGTGTAAACAACTCTGTAAAAATATGATTGGACACAAAGGGTGTGACCTACTTGTGTTATACTGAAGGGAGAAAATAAAACAAGACCTTTCTGTGCAGATCCTTAGTGGGTGTTTGGCGCAGCTCCTCTTTCTCCTGGTAGCAGGGGCACAGTCACTGCTGGGATCTAAAATCAGAGAATAATTTTTTTGTGGCCAAATTTTACACAGAGATTTCAGAACAATTATAGAAATATTTTCAGATTTTATGTTCAGGTGTAGAAAAATGAGTTCAGTTTCTATGGTCCACCATACAGAAGAGAAACTCCAGTTCTTGTGGTTTGGCTTTGTGAGCATGAATGGTAAGAGATGGGAAGACAGGAGGTCAGAGAAGAATTTCTTTTTGGATATTATTACTTCCTGACTCCAAAACTCCAACTGCAAAATTAGATAATTATGAGAGAGACTACCCTATCTATTCTGTTTAAAATGCAAAAAAGTTTGCTTCTGGACCAAAACCTACACTGAACAGAAATTTCCTATTGATCTGCTAAGTACAAACTTTACATTATTGGGTATGTTTATCACAAATACAATTCAGATCATGGAACTTAATTCTTGGATTTATAAATAGGTAAACTGAGGCCCAAAGAAACTAGAGAAATTGTTTAAGGTCACATATATCAAGTTCAGTATAAAGCGTGACCCTTATCCTTCCATTACATGATTTGAAAGAGCCTCATAGTCTCTCTTGATGTACTCTTTCATTTTCAACCTTCATTTTCATTTTTTGACCTGCCTAAGTCCTTTAGTCAGTACATTCACCTTAATTTTAAACAATTATTGTGACTGCACCACGGTATCCATAATACCCTCATATTAATTATTCTCACTTATCCACTCTTCCTGTCCTTTTTCTTAATAACTCCATATGCCATTTCCCTAGGTGATGAATTCTTTATGACTGCCAGCTTCAGATTGGCTGCTGGGTATTCCCTGGATCTTTTCACTATTGAGCCATCCCCTACCAGATGTTCTACTATTTCTTTTTTATTCCAGAAAGTCACCTTGGATAATGCTGATATAGGGAACCCTGGGATTTTGAGGTATAGAGTTCAGAAGACAGTGATTATGAAACATTGCTCTGTGATGATGTCCTTTCTGCACCATCAGCCTTGATGAAGGCATTCACTGTCTTCTCCCTGGACTCACCCTGCAAACACTCAGCCCAAATATATAGGCTACTTTTCCCCCAGGCACCTCATATATAGGACATAGGAGACTCCCTATAAATTGGAAATGGAAGGGCTACTCCTGGTAGGTTACTGTATCAGGACTATGTACCCTGGCTCAGGGAAGTTTCTAAAAGTATGAGTTGGAAACCAAAAACTTTTAAGAGCCAATGCTCTCTTATGACATACATAATACAAAAAAAAATAGATAAACAGTCAGAAGACCTGTGTTTTAAGTCCTAAGTTTGTCATTGATTTCTTGTGTGACCCTGAATTAGCTAGTAGCCTGGGGGATTTTAATTTTTTCATCCGTAAAAATAAAGTTAAGCAAAAATAAATCAATGTGTCTTCTAGTTAGGGATCATGTTTTCTGAGCCAAGAATAGGACATATGTTCTGTGAGTGTAGTTATACTTTAGGGGACAATGATGAGGAAATATAAAATGTAGATTATGCCAGAAAATGTAGAACACATGGATTTCCAGGCTTTCAGTTATGAAATTATTTAAAATATAAGGCCTTCTTTGCTTTTCTGTATTTAAAGACTTTCTAAAACATATGAGTTATTAATAATACTGGCCATGAATGCTATTAATATTTATGCTCCATGGTTTCTCAGCCTTTATACTTTCATTATATTCTTCATTACAAAGCAGTTCCCTTTATGGTCTATTCACTCATTCAAAAATATTTAGAGTTCCTCTCATGTGTTCCGCTAGGGTCAGGATCACTATCCAAGTTGTGCCCCACACAGGTTGTCCACGCAATGGGAAGCAGAAGTCTCGGATGCTGTTCATACTCTGTTCACCAGTACAGGCCGAGTTCACATGAAGGAAGGGGATAAGGACACCATAGGTTACATTGTTTTTCCTGTGTTAACTACTGGACATAGGGGCTATGATGTAAACACAAACCTTGACTTCTTAAAAAATGGTAGTTCCGCAGGAAAGTTAGATATTAAACAAGTATAGAAAATGGTAAGAACTATGAAGAAAGATTAAACAGAGGAAAGAACAAGTCATAGTAAGGGTTAAAGAGTCAAGTGGTCAAAAGGTACCTTCTTGGCATGTTACTTCATCCTGAGGTGGGGGCTGTAATGATAGGGTCGTGTCCAGGGATACTCAGTGGGTCAAGTGTTCTAGAGGATGGGGTTCTAGAGTTATGTATAAAAAAACAATAATGAAGAGCCCTATTCCTTTCCTTCAAGGTAATAGGGATAAGTTGGTACCCACAGAATTCCTGGTTAAGAAAATATATCTTTGATCCAACTCCTACTATTCCCTCAAAAGAATAGAGTCTCCCAAAGAGTTATGAGCTCCAGGGAGATTTCTTTCTTATTTAATAAATTGAGTTTATTGGTACATTTTAGAAGTTCATTATGATGACATTCCTCATTGTGAATTTTTAAGTTTGTTTCCATTTTTTCCTTTTTACTATTGATTTTTTTTCTTTCCCTTCTTTGCTTTTTCCTGTCCTCACCCAGCCCTTTTCATTGAAATATTTTCTTTCCTTTTGCAATCTTTATCATTGCAATCCTTATCATTCTGGGCATCATTTATGCCTTCAGTTTTATCCATTCGTGTCCAATTTATTTCACCTATGAATATGGCTTCAAAGTGGATCCATTTAGGTATAAGTATCTCTAATTTATCATTTGTTATAACTGAATAATACTCCTTTTTATAAAAGACCCCCCACAAAAAAGAAACCCTACATCTTAATCCAGTCTCCAGTTGAGCATTTGGGCTGTTTCTAAGATTTAGCTATTAAAAACTGTGCTGCTATAAACATGAGTGCACATATGTCATTGTGATATGAATCTTTTAAATCTTTTATGAATACACCTAGCAGAGAAATAGCAGGATCAAATGAGACCTTTAACCTTAGGTTTTGAGAAATCTCTGTAATGATTTCCACAGTGGTTGTAAGTGTCTACATTCCTACCAAGAGCAGAGAAGTGTTCCTTTCTTACCACACCCCCACCAGCATTTGTTGTTGGTTGATTTCTTGATAGCAGCCATTCTTTCTGGACTGAGGTGGAATCTCAGCGTTGTTTTCATCTGCATCTTTCAAATGACCAGTGATTTGGACATTTTTTCATCTCTTTGCTTGCTGCTCTTACTTCTTCACATGAAAATTGTCTGTTCATTTCAGATGCCCACTTTTGAAATGGTTCTTTAAATTTGGCATTTCTGATTTTTTAAATGTTCTTTATGTTCTAGAAAGTAGTATTTTGTCCCAGGAACAGCTGTTAAAATTTTTTCTCACACTTTAGGTTTTCTTTTTGCTGTGTTGTTGGTTTCTCTTGCTGTGAAGAAGCTTTTTAATAAGAAGAGATCCCAGTTGTTTATTCTTTCTGCTAATTCCCATGCTGCCATGGTTTTGTTCATAAAGTCTTTCCCATACCTATGTCTCCAAGAGTTCTACCTACTCTATCGTCCAGCAGGTTTAATATTTCTGTTTTAATATTTAGACCTTAAATCCACTTTTATTTCAGTTTAATGCATGCTGAAAGATGTAGGTCCAGTTTTAATCTTTGGCAGGTGTAGTATAGTATAGTTTCAAGTGAAGGACTGTGATAACCCCTGGCATATCTTTGTTGCCTAGAGCTGCGTTTGCTATTCTAGGTCTTTTCTGATTCCAGATGAATTTTTGGATTATTTTCTCTAATTCTGTGAAATATACTGCTGGTATTTCAATTGGAATTGCATTAAATCTATATAATACTTTTGGGAGTATGGCCATTTTGACAATATTGCTTCTTCCTACCCAGGAATAAGGAATGGCTTTTCATTTTTGTGTTCTTTAATATCCTTTTTCAGAGTCCTGTACTTTTCAGAGTGGAGGTCTTTTACCTCCTTTGTTAGATTTATTCCTAGATATTTCATCTTTGATGCTATTGTGAAAGGAACCATTTCCTTATTTGTCTCTCAGTCTGTAATTCATGTACAGGAAGGCTACTGATTTTTGAGTGCTGACCTTGTACCCAGTGACTATACTGAATATGGTGATTAAGTCAGGCAGGATTTTGGTTGAATTTTTGTGAGATTCTACATAGAGTAACATGTTATCAGCAAATAGTGACAGTTTAACTTCTTCCTTTCCTATCTTTATTCTTTTAATTTCATTTATTTTCTTATTGGATAGCTAATGTTGCCTGAACTCTATTTAACAGGAATGGTGATAATGAACAACCATGTCTTGTTCCTGATTTAGTCATGAAACATTTTAGTTTTTGACCATTGAGTATGATGCTGGCTGTTGGTTTTTCATAAATAGTTTTTATCAGGTTGAGATAAAGACATTCTACTCCAGTTTTCTGTAGGGCATTAATCATGAGTGCATATTGGATTTCCTCAAATGCTTTTTCTGCATCTAATGAGATGATCATATGGTTTTTGTCCTTGACTCTGTTAATATAGTGTATTACATTTATCAAGTTTTGTACATATGTTGCAACCTTGGGATGAATCCAACTTGGTCAGGGTGTATGATGTTCTTGATGATCCTTTGTATTCTGTTTGTCAGTATCTTATTGAAGATTTGTGCACCTATATTCATTAGGGAGATTGTCCTGTAGTTCTTTCTTTGTTAGCTCTTTCTCTCGTTTTGGAAGCATTGTAGTGGCTGCTTTGAGAAATGGCTTTGAGTATCTTGCATCCCTTTCAATTTTTTAAGAGTTGGGGAAGTAGTGGCATTAACCCTTCCCTAAATTTCTTGTAGATTTCACTAGTATATCCTTAAGAAACAGGACTTTTTTTTGTAGGTTTTTAATTATGTTTTGAATTTTAATTACTTTCTAACCATTGACTTTTTGTACTGTTGTCTTAGTCTCCATTGCATTAACTTCTGCTCTGAGTCTTATAATTTCTTCCCTTCTATGAGCTTTGGGTTTGTCTTGCTCTTCTTTTTCTCATGTTCATCATTAGGTTATTTATTTGAACTTGCTCTGCCGTCCTAGTGTAGGAATTCACTGCTATGAATTTCCTTCATAGAAATGCTTTCCCTGTTTCCAATAGATTCCTGTATGTTGTATATTTAATTGTAGAAATTGTCGATCTTCTTCAGTGATCTACTTTTTGTTCAGAAGAGTATATTCAATTTCCATTTGTTTGTGAAGTTCTTGGAATTTCTTTTGCTGTTTATCTCAGATATCAAGGCACTATGGTCTAACAATATACAGATGATAACTTCAGTTCCTTTGCATTTACTGAAATATGTCTTATAAATTAACATGTGATTTATTTTGGAGAATGACCCACGTGCAGTTGAGAATGTGTATTTTGATTTTGTACAGTGCGATACTCCATAGACATCCACTAGTCCCATTTGTTCAAAAATGTGGTCAAGTTCTGGTATTTCATTTGTTGTTTTTTTGTCTAATTGATCTGTCTATTTGTGAAATTGGGGTGTCGAAGTCCCCCAATATTATTGCATTAGTGATTTTTTTGATTTTCATATCCATTAGTATTTGTTTTACGTATCTTGGCTTCTTAGAATTTGGTGCATATGTATTTATAAATGCCATCTATTTTTCTTGGAATGTTTCTGTATGAGGATATAGTGACCATATCTGTTTCTCTTGTCTAGTTTAGATTTGAAATCTACTTTGTCTACAAATAAGATAGTGACTCCTGCTTTTTTTGTGGTTGTCTTTCACAAGGAGAATTGTTTTACACCCTTTTACTTTCATCTATAATTTTTTTTAGCTTTAAGTGTGCTTCTTGAATATAGCATATTTTTGGATCTTGCTTCTTAACTAATTCTGCAGTGCTTTTTTCTTCTAAATTGAATTCTTTATTGGTACATTTTATGTACAGCTCACAATCACACTCCACATTGGGGAATTTGTACCAATATATGACATGGGTTAATTCTCATATTTACCCATATCACTACCCACTCTACAACTCTCATCCCCTACATCCATATGCTTTCTTTTTCTTTTCAAATCATATTTATTCTTTCCCCTCATTATTTTCCCCTGCCACTTTCCCTTTGAATATTTCTTATTTCTTAAAATCTATTTTACATTCTAGAACTCATTTACATCTACAGGTCCTCATACCAAAGAAAAGGTATGGTATTTACATATCTGTGACCTATTTATTTCCCTTATTAGTGTGTCCTCAAGGTGTGTCCATTTGCACATAAATGACTCAAACTTGTCATTCTTTATAGCAGAGTAATACTCCATTTCATTAAAAAAAACCCCACATTTTATTTATCCAGTCTCCAGTTGATGGGCATCTGGGTTGTTTCCAAGATTGGGCTATCACAAACTGAGCTGCTATGAACATGGGTGTGCATATATCCTTATGATATGATTCTTTTGAGTATATTCCTAGCAGGGGAATAGTAAGGTTAAATGGTACCTCTAATCCTAGTTTTCTGAGGAATCTCCACACTGATCTCCACGATGGTTGCAGTACTTTTCTTTTAATTGGTAAATTGAGGCCATTAACATTGATGATTATAACTGATACATGCTGACTTACTCTTGTCATGGTATTTTCTTGTTGTTGGTTCTTTTATTATTATTATTTTTAAAAATTTCCCATCTTTCATTTAGTTTCTTTCTTTTCCTCATGAAATTGTAACCCTCATTACGTTTTTCTGGGATATTGTTTAGAATTTTTTGCAGTCTTGGTTTGGTATTCATGAAATTTCTCAGTTGTTCTTCATGGAATTTTCTTATTTCCCCATTACTTTGAAAGATAGATTTGCAAAAATACATCAATCTAGGTTGGAGATTATTTTTCTTTAGTTTTTGAAATACTTCATTCCAGGTTCTCCTTGACTTGAGGGTTTGTGTTGAAAGTCTGCTGTGATTCCAATGGGTTTTCCTTTTGCAATTTGTTTTATTTTTTCTCTAAGTGCTTTTAATATTTCCTTTTTTCTGTTGATTTTCTGGTATCTTGACTATTATAAGTGTAGGTGTGGATTTTTTTTTAATAATGGCTAATTTGGGTGCTGTATGCTTCACTTACCTCTATGTCAAGTTCTTTTCTCCAGTTTGAAACTTTCACATCTGTGAAGTTATTTTTTTAATGTTGTTTATACTCTCTCTATCTGATCTTGTTATTATTTGCATCATCTAACAGCTACTGGATTGATTTCTCATGGTCCCTTATTATTTTTAAGAAATATTTTCTTTGCTTGTCATTAATTACAATCTTGTCTTCTATGCCTGAGATTCTGTCTTCACATTTGCTAGTTCTGCTGTGTAAACTTTCAGTGGAGTTTCTAATCCTTTAGATTTCCATTTGAATCTGTGTATTGGATTCCATCTGTTTTCTGTGCTGGGATTCCATCATGTTCCTGAGGTCCACTATTTTTTTATCAGTCCTTTGTTATCTGAGAGGTGATTTATGATTTCATGTTTCCTGATCCTTTTTTGTTGCCAGTTTAGGAAGTCTAGGTGGTTGAATTTCAAGTTAGTCCATTTCAATGTTCTTTGATTTTCCCTTTGGAGTTCTGTGATTCTGGGTTTGGATCTTATTTGGGTGTTTTCTTATTTCTACTTTTTAGTTGTTGATGTTTTTGGTTTAATTCCTGGGTTGATGCCTATACAATGCTTATTGTAAGTATTTTTCTAACTAATATTTAGAATCCTTAAGAAATGGCTACTTACTGGATAGTCCTCCTGGTATATTTGGTCCTTAACCTTTGAGTCTGTAAAGGGCCTTAGCCAATCCAAGTTCTAGAACGCTGGGAAAAATACTTGAACGCAACATTGTGTCACCAGCCACTGTAGTCCAGAAGGTCCTTGTTGAGAGACTTTCTTCATTCTTCCAGTGGGCTTCAATTATCTTGGAGGAGTCTCAAAGAGATTCTTTCTTGGCTGTGCACCATTGCTATATTTAATGGAGCTGGGCCTTAATGACCCCAAGGGAGTATTCTGCACAGATCTGAATCCCTGAGTGGCCCAGCCCAGTGCAGCCAGAGGTAGATTTGTTGGGCCTCCTCCCTGTGTGAGGGTCCCAGGAGAACTGTTGGACTCACTGATGTGCAGAGGTCAGGGAGGCATCACTGGGCTTCTGCAAAAGTCCCCACCAAACTGTGAGGCCCATTCACTGTATGGCAAATGGGCACAGTTGCTGGGCTTCTTCCCTAAGAGATAGTCCTGCTAGAACTCTGGGCCCTTGGCTGGGCAGAGGCTAGGCCTCTGTAAATGTTCTAGCAAAACTGCTGGACAATGAGCCAGGGTGCAGTTTTCAGGCCTCCTACCTACATGATAGCTCTGTGAGAACTCTGAGCCCACTATTGTGAGGTTGGAGTTGCCAGGCCTCTGTGAATGTCCCAACTAAACTACCAGTTCTACTCATGGAGCAACAAACTGAGGTGCAGTTGCTGGGCCTCCTTGTTATCCAGGGAGTCTTGAACAAGTTCTTCCCTTTGGGTTTCAGATCAAAGCCAAGTTATAAACCTTTCTTTCTCTTGGTCCTAGCTTATATGGCAATACTTCCCTAGCAAACTCTCAAGGTAATTAATGTCTAACTCAGCACAGAACTCTAAGAACTTGTCTTCATGTTTTCCTCTTACTAATTTAATTTAACTCAGTTTAATTTAAACTGAGTTTTCAAGAATGAGCAGGAATTTGCCTGACAAACAAGTTTGAAAGGGCCTTATACATGGAGGGATTAATGTGTGTAATGTACTGAGTTAAGGAATAAGATTACAAATCTGCAGGACTGGAGCAAAAGATTGTGCTGGGTAGTTAAATAGGGAATATTAGGTGCTGTAACGATCATTTTTATAGTATAGATTTTATTTGACAGTGACAACAAACAGAGCTAATGGTAGGAAGTGACAAATGCCATAGTCCTAGCTCTTTTCTGGGAAGGGTAGATTGAGGCAAAGAATAGGCTGGAAATCAGTTAGATATAGAAAACCTTAAGCAGGTCTGTACAATAGCAGTGGAGAGAAATAACTTGTTTTGAGAGATAAGACTTTAAGAAAAGGGGTTCACCACGGATGTTAGAATGCTGTACGCTGATATCAATTTGGCGAGGGAGGAGAGAGGTAGTTTGGTTGGTGAAGTTGGTAATGAAGGTTTCTGGATAATGATTAATATGAATAAGGATTTAGATTGGCTTCTGTGGGAGGTTGATTTGACTGTCTGAGGTGAAGCAGGGTGAGATTTGAGGGACAAGTATATTTGATGTGTAAACAAAGTACCATTCTGCCCTGCCACTCAGCCAGACTGTTCCCATCCACTCTGACAATGCAAATCGTGCAAGGGTGCATTTGCAGTAAGGAATGGTGGCTGGGTGGAAAAGGTCAGGGACGAGCCTTGTGGAGGATGAGTTATAATCAGGCCAGCCAAGCTCTATTCCAAGAGGCAATTTTCTATAATGTGCAAATAGTTTATTCACTTAGAAACTTAGCCATAAAACTTGATTCAGGATAGGAAAATTATATTTCACAACAGATTCTTTAATATATGATAATAAATGTATTATCCTACAAGAGGCTTATGCACTTTAAATTTATGTACTCTTCACCACATGTGAAGTAAATAGTAGTCTCCTTGTTTTTTCAGAGAAAGAAATGGAGACTCAGAGATATTATCTAACCTGCCCAAGGAATATCACTACCAAGCAACAGAGTAATCACAAAGCTAGATGCTACTTGTTCCTTGAAGTTTTCCACATAACATACATTCTCTTTAGCTTACTTAAAATGAAGACAATTAATGACATCTTTTGCACTGAGCAATACATTTGTTAAATGCAACTGATTCTTACTTGTTTACTAATGAATTGCTGGATTGTATAAACACCTTTGTGGTTTCTAGGTTTTTCTCCCCTCATTTATTTCTGTCTTTCATGGCCTCTGGGACTCAATGAGGTGGATTCAATTTTGGAGGAATCAGTGTACCAAGGATAGATATTTGTCAGTTTTTGTTTGCTCAATTCAAGCTCACAACTCTTGTTTTTCTAGCTCCTGAAATTTCCTCATCAATATTCTACTTTTTAGTATCATGCTTCATCTCATTGAGATATAATAGGTGCCCAATAGATAACTGCTAAATAAAGGGAAAAGTATACATCTTCTGTAGCTCTCAGACATATATAATTTTGCCCCAAATGTGTTCAAGTTGTCTATTACTTTTTCTTTGTCCTCATAATTGCTTTTACATCACCAGTCTCAAATTCAGTGTGAATAAAATTGAACCTATTAACTTCTCTCCTGAAAAAATGCTCCTTTTCTCTTCCCTTCTCAGTTACTGGCATTATCCAGACAATCCATTTCACTTTTCATTCATTCTTCCATTCTTCCCAAAGAGATTCCACCATGGACCTGTTCTCTGAATCAAACACCTTTTATCTACTGCTATCATACTGATGTAAACAAATCCTTGCCATCATTTGTTGACTTATTAGTCACCCTCTTCTTGATCTTTTCATATAATGTTTCCTCCTTAATAGATCCAGCACAAACTTCTTTCTTTACTGTTCAGGAATTCTAAACACTGAACTAGACTCTGTGCTCAAGACCCTCTACAGTGTGGGACTTACTAACCTCTATCATCTCACCTTGAACTTCCTCCCTTCAGTGCCTAACAGCCACACTAGCTATTTCTTCCTTGAAGAACTTTTCACCCTTGGCCAGCTATCAGGTCCAAGTAGTCTGTCAAGACTGAAATAAAAGGGCATCACTGTCATGACACTATCCCAGGCTTTTTGTTTGAGTAAATCATTTTCTCCTTCTGAACTTATCACTAACTTTTACCTTAAAGATTTTATTTGTTGCTATTTGTTTTGTAGGATAATTATTTATGTATAAATTGATTCTCCACTGCAGTCTTAGTGCCCTGAAGGCAATGACTATACAAAACTTACATCTGAGTTTCTCCAATCTCTAATCACAGCACAGGCATTGATATTTGTCAAATGAATTGCCTTCTCACACATTCTGCCTTGGTTAAGATCACAGACAAGTGTGCTGTTTTTCTGTACTATATTTCACTCTCCTCTAGGGCAGGAATCAAGCCTTGCTCATCTCTGAATTGCACATCATCCTGCGAGCTCACTCAATTGTTATTGGTAGCTGTGTGAGGAGCTTGCTTCATTCTCTGTCAACAATCATACTGTGTCCACTTAATATCCTTCAGCTGGAAGACTTTTGTAGAATATTTTGTTTCTCAAGCTTATTATTTTGGTTGACCTTCTTTCCAAATGAGGGCAAACTATCAAGGGTTTACTGAACCTCAAAACCATGAAAGAAGCAATTCAGCAGAATGTCAGCAGGGAGGTAGGCAGCAGCGGGGAAGAGTGTGGAGAGAAGGGGAAGGGGTGACTCTTGTAGAGGGCCAGGCTATAACAAGGAAAGAAACACAGAAGAAAGGAAAGGGCAGGTTGGGAAAAGAGGGAGGAGATAAGCAGCCCAGACCTTAGAAAGAGTGAGGTGATATGGAGGACATGGACTGAGAGAAGAATGCAGAGCTGGGCCATTAGAACAGATGCCAGGACTAAAACCGAATCAAGCTGCAGAAAGGGAGAACATCAGTGAGGTCTGAAAAAAAAATCCTGTGTGATTTTTCTTGTTTTTAAATGTGAGAAGAACAAATGGGGCTCAAATGATTTTCATTATTTTAATCCACAGTTAAATGTAAGTCAGAGAAGCAAGATAATTTTTTTTGAGAAAACTGAAAACCCACAGGTCATAAAAAGACAAGAGAAAAAGTGTAAATAGTGGGGAGGGTCCAGGCTAGTGAATGTACCACACTGAGATATGGTAGGAGGGAGCAAGGGGAGGGAACTGCGAGCAGGAAGATGACACATTAGCATGTTTGTTTGAGCACAGAGGCTGCTTTGTGAAGATGAGAGCTCACATCTGCCTTTGATCAGCCACATGGCAGTGGAGAATCAGATCCGAAAGCAAATGAGACCATAAAGAGGTTGGAAGCACAATACGTCTAATATCCAGAAGGGAAAGCGGGGGAAGGTAATAAAGCCCGCATGGGTTTTGGTGCCAAGGAAGGCAGGACCTGGCAGCAGTCCCAACGCCCTCTGTGGCCTTCAGAGGTACAGCAAGCCAGGGATGGAAGAGAGGAGAGCCCGGGAGCTCCCAGGTTGCTTAGCTCTGGGGACTTTGTGAACTGCCATTTCTTTGTCTTAAGACAGGTTAGAACAAAAGATGAAGTCATTATTTCAAAGGGACATTTTCCTTTTCATATCCCTCTCCCCACTCTCAGGGCAATTCTTTTTTTTTTTAATTGAATCCTTTATTGGTACATTTTACATATAGCCCACAATCACACTCAACATCAGGGAATTTGTACCAGTATATGACATGAGTTAATTCTCATTTTTATCTATATCACAACCCACCCCACAATCTCCCACCCACTATATACATGTGCTTTCTTTCTCTTTTCAAATCACATTTGATCTTTCCCCTCATTACTTTCCCCTACCAATTCTTTTACTGCTGAATTGCTGGAAAGACTGCTTACTATATACATGTGACTATGTCCTACTCACGAGTTTCTTTGTAAATTTCTTGATCGTTTAGAACAAGAACTCTGTAATAATGAGCAACTATTTGGAAGGTTTCTTGAGTACATTAAGGGCAGTAGACAACAAGACAACCTCCAAACTCTGGGATTCATAAATCGTACATATAGCTAAGATAGTTTGAAACTTTAGGATGGAATATTGTCTTAGTTACTTTGTCATTGGTAGGACAAGTTATCTTATTTTTACAAGTTACAGGAAGAAAGGTTTATTTTGTGTCATATTTGTAGAGGTTTCAGTCCATAGGTGACTGGGCAGGGCTGCAGAGCTAAGAGGTATCACAGAGGGGAAAAAGCTCTTAGAATGGCTGGAAGGAAGTAATGGAGTAACAGGGACCTTTCTTTCTCTTTTATTCCGTTCAAGACTCAAGCCTATTGGATGATGACACTCACATTGGGGACGAGTCTTCCCATTATCTACACTCAGAACTATGCTAAACCAATCAATGGACTAACTTAATTATCACACACTCTTAACTAACATTCACTTTAGACTCAGCCATCTTGTGCATGGAGCATCAGGAGGATATCTAGATACAAGCCTTAAGACTCATGCACTGGCTCATTTTACTTAGATTGTGATGAAAATGAGGTTCAGAACTGAGTAACCCGCTTATGGGTATAGACCTAGAAAGCTGAGAAAGAGGATAAAGTCTAGGTTGCTCCAGTGTGCTATCTCTGTAAATGATTCTACAGCATTTTTTTCACATATTAGAAGAGTGAAATTCCTATAGTAGATGACAATGTGAGGATAGGAAATCTGAGAAGACCTGCTAGCTCAAACGAATCCTTTTTCCAAAGAGGGTGCTTATCTTTGGAAAGGCCCAATTCTGTTTAGTTGTGTGCCCCATGTGGAGGTGATGTTCACTAACTCATCTGACTTGAAATCAGCTGAACAAAGAAAGGCAGAAGAACTTGGTGTGAAGAGAACCAGATCTTTGGACATAGAAGAAGCTGTATTAGAAGTCCAATCCACAATCATTATGAATTTTTAAAAATTGAATTCTTTATTGGTACATTTTATATACAGTTACTGGGATACTTATTTATTTGGCTTTTTCTGTTTTTTACTCTATTTTTTATTGGCACATTTTATATGCACATCATGATCATAATTGCCAGTCAGTATGTGACGTCCTAATTCTCATTTTTCCTATTCCTCTGCCCACCCTACAATCTCCAACCTTGTATATACATAGGTTTTGTTTCCTTTTTTTTAACCATCACATTTTCTCCCATGTTATAAACCGCCCCCTTTTACATTTGAATATTTTCTATTTTATGCTATCTGTCATGCACTCTAGGATTCATTTATATCTTCAGTTTTCCATAACAGAGAAAAGATACAGTACTTACACATCTGTGACCTATTTATTTCACTCATGAGTATGTCCTCAAGGTATGTCCATTTTTTTTTTTTTTTGAGACAGGGTCTCTCTTTGTAGTTCAGGCTAGCCCTGAGCTCATTATGGAGCCCAGGCCAGCCTTGAACTCAGCAATCCTCCTGCCTCTGCGTCCCGAGTGCTGGGATTACAGGCGTGAGCCACCACGCCCGGCACTGTGGTATGTGGTATTGATTGCTGGTGGGCGTGAGTCTCCACGCCCAGCATTGTATATGGTCACCGGGATCAAACTCAGGGTCTTGCGCTTGCGAGGCAGGTGCCGGAACCACTGAGCTAAATCTCCAGCCCTCTGTTTTCTTTTTACTAGCATGTGTTTGTGCTACATAATAATTTCTTTTACCTTGAGGAACTGTACATATACACACTGCATCTTGATCATTTTTACTAATCTCTTCACCTTCTCTTCTTCTTTCTTTAGTTCCTCTTTCCGTTTCCACATTTCTGCTTCCTACCATTTCTTTTATTTTGCTCATTATATTATTTTTATTTGGGGTGTTTCCTATTAGAGAAACCAGGCACTATTTAACTTTTTGCATTTTAATCATTTAATAACATTAAGGTCTCAAAATCCATCAATTTTCCCACAAAGGACTTACAGTTATTTTCTTTACATCTGAGCAGTACTTCATTTTGTACACCTACCACATTTTCTTTATGCATTTGTCAGTTGATGTGTAGCTAGAGCACTTCTATGAGTTAGTTACTATGAGCGATGCTATTTTGTATTGTGGTGTTACATAAGTACTCATGTTAATGAGGTATTTGGAATGTATAGGAATAAAAGATGAAAAAGTATAGAGAAATTAAGATACAAAACACTCAGATTAACTTCTCGCTCTTGTTCGTTCTGAGGGTGTGAGTAAGGTGAAGCCTGGGACTGTGAATATCTCTTTCTACTCTTACCATATGACGGAAGAGGTACAAGTCTGCAGGAGACATCCATAGGCACATGGAAGAAGGGAATGCGGAGAGGAAAAACCAGAAAAACAGCACAACTAGTAAAGCAGATAAGCTAAGGGCAGGAGATAGAACAGCGCTCAGACTCAAGTCTCAGAGTGGCATCATTGCTTGTCTGTCTGGAGGTCACTTCTGTGATTGGGGCGAGTCCTGAAGCCACAAGTAGGCATGAGTATGGGACCGGGGACTCTTGCAAAATGAATATTTTTCTCATTGTTGTTTTTTTGATAACAAACGGGAAAATTATGCGTTTTAAAACACCTCCACCATCACCACCACCAACACAGGTGTTAGGAAATAAAATCAACTAAATACATCAAGCTAGTAAACCATAACCCTAAAACTGTTTTAAAAAGTGACGAGCATTACACCAGGACTTTGGTTTGATATCAGGAAAGACTTTCTCTGCAATTGCTAGAACTATCCTGTGGTGAAAAGTGTGAGTTCTGAAAGTAGAAGGCCTGAGTCCAAATTCAGATTTCTTCCTAATTAGCTAATGACCAGCAAGTTACTCAACCATTTAAACTGACCTGGCTCATCAGTAACGTGTGACACTCACTGTATTATTATCATGATCATGTAAAACAATTCAATTAAAAGCATCTACTAGCATCATTTTAGCACTTAGCATTAAAAGTATTATTTGAACCTCATACTGGCTTAATATGCAGGTCATTTTACCTGTATTCTATATTTAGATGTTTCATAGAAATGATTGAAAGGATGTTGTTAAACTTTTTGTATAGTGATACCAATCAATTTGTTCCTAGATTTAATAATATTTTAAATAGCGATTTAAGTTTTCCAAATAAAATTATAGACTTTAACATATTTCCATTTGACAATTCAGTGACCAACCACAGAGAAATGTGTAAGAGCCTCACATTTGGTCCTACTAAAAACCAAATGCTAATGACAACCAAAGTCTCTAATTTATCCAGTGAATCCATCATTCTTATATTTAAAAGCATATACTTTACATAACCTCATCCAGTTTACTGAACAATCTGGAAAATAGAGAACATCGAACAGAATGTGCTTTTCTAAAATAACTGGAGTCCAAGTTAGTGGCTGGCACCGTTTCACCCTGCTGTACGGATGAGCACACGGGCCAATCAATGGATCCTTTACCCTCTCTTGCCTTTGATTCTTTCGCCATTATTCAAATCTAACCAGAGGTCCTCTCCAGTTCTATATTTTTACTCCCAGCAGCAAATTTCCCTTGCAGTACGTGGTCCATTATCTGCTTTGTGACTGCTTTGGAACATTTAGGGATAAGGTTTTTAATCCTCGTAGCATCATGCTTGTTCTTTGGGAGATTTATTTTCTGCTAAAGTTTGTGGGTTTCCTGCTGATGTCAGGTGAAGTGTCTATACATATTCAGCATTTTGTCCCTATGTGAGTTGCTGGAAGGCATTTGCACTTTCCATTCAGATAACCCTGGTGATCAGGGTCACTGATGTCAGCACATTGTCCATTGCTATTTCATGGTCATCCATTCAGAACCAGCCACATACTAATGCAGTGAGGGCAACCCAGACACATAGTTTATGGAGCCTGCCTTAAAAATCGCCATAGCTGTACCGAAGGCAGAGACACATAAACATCAGGTTCAGACAATAGCTTTAGATATTACAGGCATTCTGGGGCTCAGTTTCCCAGGGCAACTTACATGGGTCAACTTTTCTCAGGCTCCTGGCTGATCATTAATCTGCCTCCCACAGTAGGCTGATGAAGTCAGCTCTGTCCGCTAGATAACTGAGGCAAGATCAAATGACTTTGCTGCCTCTCCTTCTAGCTGAAAAACGGGGAGGTGACCCTTTAATTTGATGCATAATCCATTTCCGAAATGAGTTGGAGATCAACTGAACTGAAACTGAACAACAGACTCGCATATTTGACAGCTGGTTGTATTTCTTGGAGAGTTGCAAAATATCACAGTGTTGTAATTGTATCTTGTCTTCTAGGTGTACTTGTATTGAAAGATTTTTACTTTTTTGTACATTTAGAACACCCACTTTTCTTCTTTCATTGACATTACTCCCAATTTAGGTATTTAAACTAGCAGTTGAGAGTCAAGATTTACAGGTTTCAATCTCATGGTTTCTGTACTTGTCTTAATATTAGAACTGACTTTATGAGAATAAAGGTTCTCCATAAGGGCATTTTTAAATTTTCTATCCATTTTTGTAATATGCATGCTGAACATTTTTAAAGGCCCTTTCCAGGTAATACCAAGAGCCATCACAGGTAAGACAGATGCACAGTGGGACTACAGAGGTGGATGTGTGGGTGTTGGTGGAGCTGCGACTTGACACCAGACACCTTCTCTGCTTTCACCTCAGGCTACCTGTGGTGCCCTGGAGGATCCTGCCTTGTGCTGATTGCAATATAGCTACTGACTATATCATTGCAACTGACACAGCTGAGACTGTACTTTTGTTAGACAAGCATCACTTCCACACAGATACTTGGAACTGCTGATTCCTCACTTAACATAGGAAAGTCTGTATTGAGTATATAAAAGTGATTAAAAGTGTAACATGTAGTACATCTGATCAATATGACTGTAAATTTGCATATCATCATTGGAGAAAACAGGGTATGTAATGAAAGTAACAGAAATGCTGTACTTAGGTCAGCTGGTTATCTTTCCTCCAAATTCAATTGCTCTTTATTTCCATTTTCATTCATTTTTGAATGTAGTTTTTAGACTCACACTGGATCTTTTATGGTTCTTTTAATCTTGGCTCTTCTTGGACTTTGCATATACTGAATCATGTTTATGTTCCAAAGAAGGAACATAAAAATTTGCTGCTTACATAGGTTGCAACAATATAAGTTCTAAAGCCTTGCAGAAGTTTTCTTACCGTTCATCATGGAGAAAAAGATATTAGCTAACATTTTACCCTTCCATTTCTCTTACATGCTTGGCAAACTTTACATGGTTTTACTCCCTTTTCATCTCAGTTGGAAATAGAAGCACAAGAAGAAAAACAATGCTTTTCCTCATTGCTGTTTTCACATGACCAATATGAAACTTTCCTGACAACCAGGAAAATGATGCTAGGTATGTATTCTTTTAAAGTGAAGCTTTCACATTTACCAAGATCCACTTTTACCATTGGGCTCCTTTCAGATTAATTATCAAAGTTGAGAAGAATTTCTTTACTGGCATCTTTTTCCCCCTCAGTGGATCTTTTCTTTTTCTTTTTTATTGAACTGATATTCAAATAACATAAAATTAATCATTTTCAACTGAATAATTCAGTGACATTTAGTATATTTACACTGCAGCAAAGCTACCACCTCCATCTAGTTTCAAACTATTTTCATCATTCAAAGTCAAAGCTTGTGTTTATTAAGCTGTTTTTTCCATTGCGCTTTCTAGCTCCTGCTTCCTGTTTCTTTTGATTTGTTTGTTCTAGATATTTCAAATGGCTGAAATTATACCATACCTGGTCTTTTCTGCCTGACTTCCTTTAGTTAGAATGTTGGTGAGGTTAATCTATGCTGTAACTTATACTAGTCTCTTAGTTTTAAAAGACTGAGTGGTGATTCATGTGTGCGTGTGTGTGTGTATGTGTGTGTGTGTGTACTGCAATTTGTGTCTCTAGGCCATTGATAAAAATTTGGCCGTTTTTACCATTTGACTACCGTGAATCCCACTGCTATGAATTTGAATTATACCTTGTCAGAATACCAGTTTATCCTAGACAAGCGCTTCAACCAGTTAAGCGATGGAGCCTGCACAGAATACCAGTTTTTAATTCTTTTGAATACATAGCCAGGAGTATATTGTTGAGTCATATGGTAATTATTTATTTTTTCTTTTTAAAGTTTTTTTCAATGTTTACCTTTTATTTGTATATTTTTTAGGACACACTATTTACATTCCTCATGGGGAGTTGGTGCATGTTACATAACAAATCTTAATTCTTTTTATTCCTCTTACCTTTCCCCCTTCCCCTGGGTCCCTTCCTTTTTGAAAAAAAAAAATTATCTTACCTTTTCCTGTTATTTCCCTTTTATTTTTCTCTTTATGCATATTTTTGTGTTTTTATGTGAGAAAAAACACATGGCATTTAAGATTGTGTGTCTGATTTATTTCACTTAAAACTATGATACCAAGGTGTATCCATTACTATACAAATCATTCAAGTGCATCCTTCTTTATGACAGAGTATTACTCCAAGGCTGAGTGACTGGTTTGCAAGATCCCAACAGGCCAGGTAGACAGGAAATCAAAGCTGCCAATGTGATAGGCAGAATTCTAAGGTGTTCTTCAAAAGTCCTTCTCACTGGTCTATGCAATCACCTCATCCTTAGTGTGAGCAGGACTCCAGATGTGAAAGGAAGTTTATCCTTTATTATGTTTCCTGTATAATACTGTCAAGAGATTCTGTACAGAGCCTTCCCACCCCAGATCCTCTGTTGTAAGCTGCCATGTTGTGATGGGTCCACAAGGGTAAGACTTGATGGTGGCCTTTGGAAGCTTGGAGCAACCTCCATCAGACAGAAGTGGGAACCACAGTCTTAAACCACCAGTCACTGAATTTAGCCAGCAACCTAAATGAGCTTGGCAGAGAAATGAGAGCTGCAAAAGAAAGCTGAGTCTGGCTGATACTTTGGTTTAAACCTCAGGAAACTCTGAGCAAGAGATCCATGTGAGTACATCTGTACTTCTTAGTTACAGAGGTACAGTTAATAAATGGGTGATGTTTATGAGGTACATTGTAATTTGATGTTGTGTGCAATATATGCTCTATGTAGGGATCAAAACAGGGAAATAGGCATTTTTACCTTTTCAAACATTGATCACTTTTAGGAGAAGGAAATTTTGTATTCTTCTGGTCATTTTGAAATATATCATGACATTACTTTGAATAATAGTTATCTGGCTCTACCATAGAGAAGGCAGAACTAATTCCTCTCTCCTATTGTGCCTTGGTGCCTTTTGTCCTATGTCTGGGAGGTGCCTGCACGCTTTTGCCCTTCCTGGTCACTAGTGACCATTATTCCATTTCGCTCTTCTGTAATTGGCTTATTAGGTTCCATGAATAAGTGAGAACATATGGTATTTGTCTTTGTGTGTTTGACTTATTTGATTTAACATAATATAAATAGGTGTGATTTTAAATTGTTAAGTTTGTGGCAGTTCATTGCACAGCAATAGAAAATAATTGCTGAGAGCTCCTTCAAATATTTGACAGTTATTTACAGGTGGACTAATAAGAGCACAAAAAATGCTGGTCATGCACAATGGCTCATATTGCTGCCAACTGGCTGTCATCTCTGGGGGGACAGTGTGGCCTGATCAGCAGAGTGCCCCCCAGAGGACAAGGCCGTAGGTGGCCCATCCAGAAACATGCTGTGGTCACTTCACTCCTGTAAAAGTCTGGCCCAGCTGGAGATCTTCTTGCTCTGTGTCCTGTCTGCACAGTCTAGTAGAGGTTTCCAGTGACCAACATGTATTTTTCTGGAGGTAATGTCCCTCGAGGCTGGTAATCAGAATACAAGCAGGTTCCACCTCTGTATGATCCCAGGAAGATGTGGACACAGACATCCACAAAGAGCACCCATGCTTACTTTAGTAATTATCCTGAGCTTTGCCTTTGCCAAACCTTGCAATGCCTACAAGCCCAGAGGTAGAATTATTGGACATATGTTTTAAAGTGTGTACTGGTTTTAGAGTGATATGAATGGAATGTTGTAAAACTTTAAAAATGACAGAGCATAGGAAACAACACCCTGAGATAGTGTTTGTGTGTAAATGTCACCACTTTAACTTAAAACATCTGCCAAAGTGTTTTTTTAATCAATCTTTTTTATCCACCTGGCTTTTCACTTTTCTTACTCTGATGTGTTTAAGTAGTTTCCATGAAAATTAGTTTAATCTTATTCATGCTTATCATGAAAAGGTTCATTTGTACTTTTGATTTATTCTATAATATAGTGTCCATCAATTCTAATAGATCTTTGATGATAAAGAAAAATTTCCTCAGGCATAAAGACTTAAAAAAGGAATGTTATCTGTGTGCCTCCAACTTTTATAAAGCAGCATTAAATGCCAAGTAAAAAGAGACAGAGAGAAAAAAGGCAGGAAAGAGTAAAGAAGACAATGAAGGATGGAAGGAAGGAAGGAGAAAGAAAAGAGAAAGAAGGAAGACCTTTATAAGGATCTTATGGGGAAAATGATTTAAAATTATATAATTGTCCAAGTTGTTTAAGTTTGAAAGAAATAGGCAGATAGCCCTCAACATAAATTTAGGGACTGCACCACTCTCCTTTAAAAATACTTAATGGAATAAAGTTAATGAATTGCAAATTTTTTTTAATATCAGAAATGGAAGTTGTGATAAAGGTGTTCATGTGAATATTGAATTTACAAATCCATATTCCTACAGAACTAAGAGAAAACTGATGATGTATTGCAGAACAGAAGGCAAATGATATAGAACTTAGTGTTATTAAAATTTCATAATAAAAATCTGGAGATGGGCAAGGGAGGTGGGTGGAAGTGCTAATTTCCTCATTTTTCAGAACAAGCGATCAATCAATATTGACTAAATTTGACATATTTAGTTGAAAAGAACCATGATGATTCTAACTTCTTAATATATGTCTAATAATTTCTTAAACTTAGTTTTATCATTTTGGAAAATATCTCTTGTTTTAGAAATTATATATTCATGTAAATTCTGCAATTTAATCAGTTTGGATATTTGGTTTTTTGAGACAGGGTCTTGCTAATGCACTCATGAGAATAATGAACTCAGGATGATCCTCCTGCTTCATTCTCCTGAGTGCTGGGCCACCATATCCAACTTCACTTTTATTCAGATCTTTGTCTTTATTTATTGTTGACACAAATTTAAAGTTACAAAATAATTTGTTGATGTCATTTTTAGGGAATTATTTATGTCCATAGTCATCTTTCTATCCCTCAATTATATTTCCATGTCTTCAGTTATGGCTGTTTAGATATCTCCACAAATCCTCATACAGTCACAGGTAGGGCATTTTCAGAGGTGGGCAAATCTAGTGTGTTTTGGTGGAAGTGATTCATGGTGCAACACTAGACTCATGGCACTAGGATTAAGGGTGTGACTGCTGCCTGTTCTAAGAAGTCTGGATAAAAGGGGGAGAGAGATATTGCTTAGGTCTTTGTCATTTTTGGTATTTTCTGCTTGCTCTTGATCTGGGTTTTCTCTGTGATACCTCTCATCCATGGACCAACCTGCCTTGATGGCATCTAACTATCAATTGAAACCTGTACAACCCCATGCTAAATAAACCTTTCTTCTCTTAATTTGTTGCTGTCATGTATTTTGTCTCAGTAACTGAGAAGATAACTGAGACAGCTTTTCTAATCTGTGTCTGGAATGATGCTTCTCCTTAATAACAAAAATGATTATTTTTGACTGGTGGTGATATAGGCAATTTAAAATTTTTTTTCCAGAATCTTACCTAACTTCTTTAAGATATATGTGTAATTTTATGAAAACAATGAACTGTGTGTGCAGTATGTATATATAAATGTGTGTGTGTGTGTGAGTGTAGATGGTGCTGGCAATGGAATCTAGTGCCTTGAACATGTGAAGCAAGAGTTCTAACAGTAAGCTATATCTGCACAACTACCATCTATTAATCTTTAAAGGATGGGAAAGTTTTAAATCCTTAAATTTGATGAGAGTTTAGCTCTGACACTCAAATCTACATTCAAATGTTGTTTCTGTCTTTAGAATTGACCACTTCAGTCTCTTTCCTAGATACTCTTAAGCTGCTTCAATTCTAAGTGATATAGGGTTCAGTGACTGAGTGCTCTTGGAGACTTCATATTTCATCTGGAGAACTGCCTTAATATATAACTGAGAACAGTGCCTCCCACACAACTCCAGCAGGCTCTGATATGGGATGGGCTCTCCAAATGTGTTTCTTTCTTGCAAATGAGTTAAATTAGGGTGTAAGCTAATATCTCTCATATTTAAAAATCCAAACATGTCAACTCTTCTACTTTCAATTTATGTTCTATTTTTCTCTGCCTTCAGTCTGTTTGTGAATATACCTTAAGTCAGTTATCTCTTGCTGAATAACAAATTATCCTGAAAACTGGTAACTTACAGCATGAAGCCTTTCTTATTATGCTCATGTTCTGAAGGTCATGAATCTGGAAATGGGTGTGGTTGTGGCTCAGTGTCTTTCATGATGTTGCCATCACGCTGTCTGCTGGGGCTGCACTCTCTAAAGGGTCTGGGATGTCTGCTCTGTGCTTACAACAGCAGTCTTCAGTTTTGCCTCATGTTGGTGTCTCTGTGAGGTGGATCAGTAGTGACTTCTTCAGAATGAATGATGAGATATAAACAAAAATCAAAAGCAAAAGCATGCTAGAAAAGCAATGAAGTGAGAAATGGCAGACTTTTTATAAGCTAATCTCAGAATTGACTTTATGTACAAATTTTGGTTCATACTTACTTGTTTAGGAAACACAAATCAGTTAATTTTGTTCACTCTCAAAAGCTTAAGATCTACGTTTCTGAGGTTAAAGGTATCAGAGATATTGTGGGCATATACTTCAAATGGCCATATTTGCTTAATTCTTTCCCACTTTCTGCCCATTTTTGAATTTGTTGAAATCCTGATTTCTATCCCTTCTCTATTGAAACCATTTTGAAAGATTCCTGTGAGGCTATTCCATAGTGGCAGGAAGAAGTTTATTCATAAATCTTAACCTTATTAAGTAGATACTTTCTCGTTTAATTTCATTTCACACACAGTATCTATAAGATTTCAAATAGTCTTCAACATTAATAAGTTTGCATTTATCTTGAAAATATTCTTAATTGTCTGACTTCTACACTCATAATAGGCAATGATTTCCTAATTATTCAGAGTAGAAGCCAGACTCCTTACACTGGCCAAGGCCTTGTGTTTTCTCTTCTCCCTCTTCTTCTCCCCACACACCTCCTGTAGGGCTGCCTCAGTCCCTCTTGATTCCATTCACACTGGGCCTTGTATTATTTCTTGAATACTTTGGATGTTCTCTTGCCTCAGGACCTCTCCATAAGCTATTTCCTCTGCCTTGGACATTCTTTCCCTCAATAGACACTGACTCATGCTCTTATCTACAAGAGATCTTTGGTTCAATGATACCTTTGCAATGAAACATTCCCAGCCACCCTGTTTAAAACTGACCTTTCTATTTCATTATTCTCTACCATCTTTTCTCTTCTATTTTATATATATAGATATGGATATAGATAGATAGATGATAGACAGATCAGTCGATAGATCAAGATTATATTAAATATTTAAATTTTTTATTCTGCCTTTATTTTTCTCTCAGTGGAATATAATCTGCTTTATTGACAGTTGCATGGGATTCATTCCATAAGTAAATTGCTAAATTAATTAATATTATGGACATAATTAGAACTGCTTTGCAGTCAGTGAGGTCAATGGCACCATGCCACCTACTCCTTTCTTATTATTCTAATCCAACATTGCTTTTTGTTGCAGAGAATAGGGAGGATTGAGTGGAACGGGAGATATCTTCTACTTTCTTCCAAAAGGAACTTGTTCCATTCCTATGTATACATATTTGGTAAAGAACAGGAAAGAATCCCATCTAAATTGTTAGGCAGAAAGAGAAGAATTAGTAATTAGTCTGAAAAACCACAGCTGCAAACTCTAGTGAAAAATTATAAAATAAAAAGAGTATGGAATAATTTCTATTTCTATTTATACATCAACAACTCCTTGTTCATTGACAGATGCCAAGCTTTCTAGAGCACCTCAATTAAAGTTCCCATGATCTTGCTTGGAACTGGTTCCCATAAATTACATTAAATACAAATTCTCTAGAGCACCATTGTGCTTGAGTCTTGTTGAAAATATATAATTGCCTTACTGTGGTCTGCCTCAGACATGAAAAGAGTGAACCAGCATAGGCAGGCTTGATTTCCTCATGAGAATAGGAGCAAGGCTGTGGGGGATGCTGGGTAATTTGCTGAGTAATTTGCCAGTTCAGTAGGCTCTTGGATGTCTCCCTCAGGAAGGACTGCTGAGAACATAAGGCTCTGGGTGGGACAGGCAGGAGGGAAAGAGAAAGAAAGGGTTCTATAAGAATGGAGATACAACTTTTAAGTGAAACATCCCTAAAGAAAAATCTGCTGAAAACTAAAACTTCTTTTCATTTTGATTTTTCATATGAAACAACCATATTTTGATGTCAAGGGATTCTTTTAAGTAAAAATTTTTAGGAAAGGAATTAAATCTTTCAAAATCTGAATTGTAAGATATTTATTTAAAACTTTCTAAATTTTCCAAAATTACTGTAAAAGTTGACTACAACTTAGTTGAAGAGTAATCTACCCAGTGTGTTTTATTACAAAATTTATGCCTATTAACTTATGTTGGTCCATAGTTTCAAGTCTGCTTCACTGAACTCAAATCTAACCTATTCTTATTTCCTGCATGCACATTCTCAGTATCTAGTAAGTCAGAAAGCTTCTTAACTTTCCTTCATTAAATTTTCTGTCTTTTTCAAATTCCTTCATTGTCCTATAAAGCTTTGAGGTAAATTTCTATTTCTTTCTCACCCATTAACTACACTCTTAGTGTACTGGTTGTACTGGTTCAGTGTACCGGTGTCCTGGTTGTGCTGCATTTCTTAAATTCCACTTGAGAAGTTGCTTCATATTGACTTCTTATAATCAGGGTCTAAAGAATATTTTGCAGATTTAGGAGACACACACACTTTCAAATATCCTTTCAAAAATGTGCATCTGAAATGAACAGATATTTTTTCAGAAAAAGAAGTAAAAGCAGCCAAGAAGCATATGAAGAAATCTCAATATCACTGGTCATTCAAGAGATGCAGATGAAAACAACACTGGTATTTCATGTCATTCCACAATGGATGGCTGCTATTAGAAAATTAACCAGCAATAAATTCTGGCAATGCTGCGGGAAGGAAGGAACCCATTTCCCCTGCTGGTGGGAATGTAGACTGGTGCAACCATGGTGGAGATCAGTGAGGAAATTTCTCAAAAAACTAGATTAGAAGTCCCATTTGACCCTTGTATTCCCCTGCTAGGAATACACACAAAAGAATTAAAAGAATTATATCATAATGACATATGTGCATCCATGTTCATAGCAACTCAGTTTGTGATAGCTATACTGGTACAAATCTTGAAAATAACCCAAATGTCCATTAACTGGAGACTGGCTAAAGAAGGTGTGTGTGTGTGTGTGTAAAATGGAGGATTATTCTGCCATAAAGAATGATAAATTTGAGTCATTTATACTCAAATGGACATACCTTGAAGACATACCAATAAGTGAAATAAATAGGCCACAGATATGTAAATACTATATCTTTCCTCTGGTATGACAATCTGAAGATGTAAATGAGTTCTAGAATGTATGACACATTTTGTGAAATAGGAAATATTCAAAGGGACAGGAGTAGGGGAATATAATGAGGGGAATATAATATAATCTTTAAAAAAGAAAGAAAGCATATGCATATAGGGGTGGAGGGTTATAGGGTGGGTAGGGAAATGGGTAAAAATGAGAATTAACTCACATCATATACTGATATCAATTCCCAATTTTGAATGTGATCATGATGGGTATATAACATGTACCAATAAAGAATTCAATTAAAAAAGAACATTTTTCAAATTTAGGGGACATACCTTCAAATTCTTTCCAGATGTATTCATAACTTTTTTTATACTTGTAAGAATGAACATCTTCTGATATAAGCAGTGCATAAACAGTGTGTTTTCACCAGAACTATGAAATGCCAAGTTCAGGCTAGGAAATCCTGAGAGAGGGAAGAATGAAGAACCTAGAAACAGAGAATTTCTTTGTGAGAGGTCAGGAGACTACACTGAAATGGTGTCTCAAACTGATTTGAACTCCTACTTTTAGTGAAAAGCAAACAAAGGGATTGTGTTCTGCTGAACACGAGCATTTATTCTCAGTAAGAAAGTAATGACAATTGTGCCAACTTGGTCAACCTTAGGATTTTTCTCCTTGTTTCATCTATAAGGCTTCTTCCTGTGTGAACTGGCAGAATATGCAATCATCAACTGTCCTGACTTCTCAAGGTCCTCAGTCTTCTACTCCTGAGTCATTCTGAGCAGATGTTCACTCATTGCAGGCAATTTTTGTTTCCTTAAGCAGTCAATTAGTGAGCCAAACGATATTGTTTTTGGTGCATTAATGCATCTTGATTTTTCTGATGAGGCTGAAAAGGAAAATCCACTAATAACAGGACAATGAGAACTCTAATTCCAAAAGGGGACCTGGTGTCCAGGTTCAGTGATCCAACAAACTTAGGTTAGATTTTAAAGTTTCATGCCAGTCCATCTGAGTGGCTTGTTCTTGAGCATCTAGGATAGTTTGTAACATTTGTACATCAAAGGTAACATTATCCTTAGTGGACCCTTGCAAATGTTTTGTGATCATTTAATATGTGTGTTGGGTCTCATTCCATGGATGAAAGAGAACACACACCTATTTATAGTGCCAATCACACACAAGAGTACTTAACATATTACATGCAGCAAAGAGATCCTCAAGGAGTTCAGTAACTGTTTCTGCAAGTTGTAATCAGGTAAGCAGTTTTTCATTAATAGACTGTTGAGTATTAAGAGCAGAGGTGACATTAAGAATAACATGATCAACATATTTAGCAGTATATACAGTCTGTGTCAAAGTGACCACTGAGATAACAGTGGTGGCAAGAATAACTATGAAACCCACAAAGGCAACAATGATCATGCCACTGAATTGTTGAGAGCAATGGACCCCATCTGGAGCCTGACTTAAAATATCAAGATTGTGAACTCACCTCAGGAATGAATTAGATGCGTAAGTACACGCAAAAAGGCCTTTCTGTGTAGGAACAATATACTGGAATTTGTGTGTACTTAAGATAAGCAGGCATAATAAGGGCACCTAGGACAGGTCACTTAACATAAAGAGTCTCCTGAAGAAATTTTAAAGGACCTTGAAGAACAACATAAAGGTGGTGGGTGCATATATTAACGTTAGAAGTTACCTTTTTATGGAAGGTCAAAGTGGAAACATTTGATGACATTGAGAGTTGGTCCTGCCATGCATGGAGAGGAGAAAAGGGGTGACTCAGTCTCCAAACTGTACTTTGAGGTGAATTACCCTCAAGAAAATGTTGGGGGTATGAATTAACCACCTTTTTCCAAGTTGTAGAATCATTACTAGAGACAGAAGGGGACAGAAAAATTAGAAGTCTATATGGAAAGAATGTGATTATGTCTATCATGGAGCTATAGCCTTTTGGTTCACAACTGATAATGGTTAAATTGCCCAATGGCATTTTATGGTCAATGGGGTCTCTATAGATTTCCCAATTCATTTTATATTTAGGGTTCAAACTGTTGATGATGTGAAATAGGAGTAAAATATGTCTACTGTTGGTATAAATAAATGCCAAAATGTATGACAGGTAATGTGAAGTAGAAATAAAATATGCAAAAAGAAAAAAGAAAAGGTGGGTAGGGGAAAGAAAAAAAGAGAAAAAAACTTGATAGTAAAAAGAAAGGAAACAAAGCTTATATATATAGGGGGCAGGGGATGTAGGGAGGGCAGGGGAAAGGGGAAAAAAGAGAATCAAGTAATATATTGTATAGGTATAAGTTCTCAATGTTTTTATCACGGTGGCTTTGTAATAAAGTTTCAAGTGGGGAAAGTGATACCCCCTGCCACGTCCTTGTTTCCTAGAATTAATTTTGTTATTCTAGGTCTCCTGTGGTTCCAGATAAATTTTTAGATGCTTTTCTCTAGATCTGTGAAGTATGCTGTTGGGATTTCAGTTGGAATTACATTGAACTTATACAGTAGTTGTGGTAGTGAGGCAATTTTGATGATGTTGGTTCTTCCTACCCAGGAACAAGGGATGTCTTTACATCTTCTGATATCCTCTTCAATCTCCTTTTTCAGAGTGTTGTAGTTTTTGGAGTTGAGGTCCTTTACCTCTTTGTTAGATTAACTCCTAGATATTTCATTATTCTAGGTGCTATTGTAAAAGGGACTGAGTCCACAATTTCTTTCTCTATCAGTCTATTATTTGTGTATAAAAATGCAATTGATTTTTGAGCATTGGCCTTGTATCCAGCTATGCTACTAAATTTGGTGATTTAGTCTAGCAGTCGTTTGGTGGAGTTTTTAGGGTCTTCTAGATAGAATATCATGTCATCAGCAAATAATGACAGTTTACTTCTTCTTTTCCTATCTTTATTCCTTTTATTTTTTGATTGTCTAATTGCAATGGCTAATGTTTCTAGCACTATACTGAACAGGAGTGGTGGCAGTGACATCCTTAAATGTGTTCTAGAATGCATGATTGATATTGTGAAATAATAAATATTCAAAGGGTAATGGGGCTTAGGGGTAAATAATGAAGAAAGAAAAAAATGATGGTTAAAAAAGGAAACAATGCTTGTGTATATAGGGATGGGGATGTAGGTTGGGTAGAGGAGGGGGAAAATAAGAATTAAATTTTGTCATATATTGGCACAAATTCTCAGTGTGGAGTGAAATTGTGATGCATATATATAATGTACCAATAAAATGTCAAAACGTAACAATAAAGAATTAAATTAATAAAATAAAATAAATTATGTAAAACAAAAGACAAGTTCTCAATGTTGAATGTGATCATATTGTATGTTCAAAATGTGCCAATAAAGTCAGCTAAAAATGTTCTGGGGGAAAATATTTGTAAGGTTAACATGATATATTGAACCTAAAGTTCAATTGTGAATGGTGAGTAAACACTTAACTCATTCATTTAAGGGAGTCTCTCATTGTGACTGCCTTTTTTGTGTGCCCAGAGGTATGAGTAAACTCAGTGTGCACCTGTGGACACATAGAAGTAGTAGTTAAAAAGTGCAAGAGTTTATCATAAGCCAAGACCCAAGGGTTTCTACACAGATGATAAGAGAAGCTAGGAGTTTAGCATAAGGTGTGATTTTTTATGGCCTCTGTGGCTCAAAAAGAGCCTTTAGAAAAGTTTTGAGGTAGGAGCCCGTTGTCCAATAAGTACAGCAGGTCAGTAGGAAGTAGGGAAGAGAAACAGTTGAACAGAAAATTGTGGATCTATCTGATCTACAATGCTGCTGAGTAGCTCATTCCTCTAGCTATAATTCATTTTTAGCTTCAAAGGGTAAGGTACAAAGGGAGGACAAATCTGGATCACCTGAAGAATATTAAGTAGGTCTGTTAGTGTTGAGGAGTAGGGATTCCTAAAGTAGGCATTGGACAGGACCAGTTAATATTCCCCAGCATTTTTTTGTAAGTCATTTAAAATGGTGAGTTGGTCTCTCTGAAAGGATTGTTTTTGTAGTTTGATGGTACAATAAGTTAGAGTGTATCCTAAGCAATTCCAAGGGGAAGATTTTTAAACTTTATCAGGAACTATGATCAATCCAAAGTTTTGGATTTGAGTCCATAGTTGATGATATAAACTTAAGAGCTCTAAGGGGATAGACGTGCTGAGTCTCTTGCTCTACCCAATGCTAGGCTTTTCTAGACACCCTGGATCCCAGGAAGCCAGAGCCATTGCTTCATCCTTCCCCTTCCTGGTGCCTATTCCCACAGGGGTCTCCACTGGAGGCCTGCTCCACAAGGGCATGTTGGTGTCTGTGGTTGTCAGGCCACCCCTCTGATGAGGTGACCATTGTTTGGTCTTTGTCCCTTTGTAGCAAGGAATTCCACATAAATCTCATTCCTGTTAGCTGGTATGCTTCCTTATGGGTTGAATATTAGAGTTTCCTCAAAAGTTTTCCAGCTTAATTTCTAAGCTTTTTCATAAATCATTCCTAGAATAATTTAATTTTAGCCCTTCTACATCTTGCTCACAATTTTAGAATAACACACCAGTATTCATCACACCAGTTCCTGACCACAACTTCTAACAAGGCATGCCTTGGGTCAGCACAGCATCTGTTGCTGCAGAGAAACAATAGGACAAGCTTCATCCTACCCGCCCTGTCTCCATACCTTTATGTTTGGGTTTGCCATTCCTGGGCTTTTGTCTTCTTATCCACATGTATTCTTCCATGAAAGAAGGCACTCATTTCTCTAACTGCTTTCCGTATTTCCTTCTTCTGTTGGGTTTCTGGTATTTTGAATATTCCCTGCCCAAGTATAATCATGGGTAGTTGGAGTCCTGTATGCTTCACTTATCTGTATGTGAGATTCTTTCCTTCTACTTGGGAAGTTTTCTGCCTCTACATCTATGAACAGCTTTTGTACGTGATTTGGACTATTTCCTGTTTCTTCATTGGGTCCAATCAGTCTGATGTTGTTTTTCTTTGCATTGCCTAACAGCTGGTCCCTTACTATTTTTTAAGAAAACTTTCTTTTCTGGTCACTCTGTCCTTTCCTGTTTGAAATTCTGTCTTCAGACTGACTAGCTCTACTGTATTCAGTGGAGTTTTAATCTCTTGAATTTCCATTTGAATCAGTTTATTGAATTCCCTTTGTTTTCTATGTTGGGATTCCATACATGGTAATCATCTCTGTTGTTATCTGAAAGATTATTTCTGATTTTATTTTTTTCCAGATCCTCTTTTGTTGCCAGTTCAGGGTGTCCATGTGGTTGAGTTTCGGGTTTGTCCATTTCATTGCTCCCTAACTTTCCCTTTGGAGATCTGGAATTCTGAGTGTGAGTCTTAGGTGTTTTCTCATTTCTATGTTTTTGTTGTTGATATTTTTGGTTTAATTCCTGGGTCAATTCCTGTCCATGCTTATTGTAAGTATTTTTCTAGCTGATATTTAGAACACCTAAGAGATTATTACTTCCAAGGTCATCCTCCTGATGTAACTGACCCTTAGCCTCTGTGAAAATTCCAGTCTAACCGTGTCTCCTACTCACTGCCTGCTAAACCTAGGCACAGTGTCTGGGGCTCCTCCTCCTGTGATGGTCCCACTAGAAGTCTGGGCTCAAGCACTGTGCTAAGGTTCTAAGGTCAGGTTAGAGTTGTGGCCCTGGGCCTCTTCCTAAATCCCAGGGCAACTGTAGCACCTACTCATTATATGCCAAACTTAAGAGCAGTTTCTGAGGTCTTCCTAAGAGAGTCTTAAAATTCTTTAAATAAATGTAATAATTTCAAAACAAAACAAAACAAAACAAAATCTCCTGGAAAATCTAGTTAACCATAAAAAAATAAAAGAAATTTTGACATGAGAAAAGCATTGTAAAAGAGATTTTTTTAAAAATTAGCAAGTATTACTACAACTAACACACTATAAATAAATTTAAAAGATCTTATACCAAGAGAAATAGCTTTTAAAGTGCTATTAAATTGTCTAGGGGAAAGATTAGATCATTAAATATTTCACTTCAATTTTTTGAAATTTTATCATATACTTTTTTTTTCTAATTCTGTGACTCCATGTTTATATGCAGACTGGTGTTTTTAAAGATTTTGAGAATTAAATTTTTTAAAAAATATGTATATAAAGTTACTGACTTCTTGTAATAAAATTATCACATTTAGATAACAAATTTGACAAATTGCAGAACTTAAAAAATACGTAAATCATATAGCTATTTTTATTTTGTCTTTAAATAAAATCTCAAAGGCAAAGGTAAATCCTAAATAACCTATGAATAAATTGAATCAAGTACACTTTAAGTATAATAAAAAATTTTAATGTAGAATTTATCAGTAAAGTATAAGGAATTAATACTAAGAAATTCATTAATCAAGTGACCAAAGGGAAAATGATTGTCTCATGACACATTAAATAGGCTTCCAAATATTCAACACTCATTTCATAACAGTTTATAAATAGCAGTGTAAAGAACAAGTAATAGTCTGTCTTTAATAGATTTGGTCCTATTTATTCCCTAAAAGAAAAAGCTCTTTGTTCTAAAAGTTGTTTCCAGTAGAACAAAATAAGTTTACACATAAGCATTTGAAATCTGAAACCAGAGGAACCCTGCATGTTTGAGGCCAAGTTGGGCTACCTAGTGAGTTCAAGGCTAACCTGGTGAAGCCCTGTTTCAAAAAGTCCATGTACATACAAACACATACACACACCAGGTAGTAAGCACAGGTAAATGTATTTAAACAGATTTGAAGTTAGCATTTTAAAAATATTTGACTTTATTCTAAGGAAAAAATTCTGAAAATTTTATTAGAAGTAATAAGATATTTTTAATGTTACTGGAGATAATTTTATGGAAATCAAAAACTCCTCTATAAAACAGCATTAAGTCACCAAGAAAAAAATTTCTTGGTGAAAAAAAATAGCAAATATAAATAATATAATGTCAGGGACTGTAGCAGGGTGGTGGAATGTTCACCTACTATCTGAAAATGCCTAGGTCTCACTCCTAGCTCTGAAAAACGTTGGGAGTGAGCATAATAAAATGAGTAGATTGTACAAAAAATATGAAACATTTTTGGATTAAAGGTCTTTATTTTTAGGAAGTGAATCTTTCTAAAGTTAACACACTGCTATAAAGCAATATTTTCTAAAATACAGTTGACTTCTCTAATTGTGGTTGTTATGGTCTATAGAGTTGTTGTGAATTCCAAGTTAACACATAGGGAGTCATTGCTTCTGGGGGATATATAGGATCACATGCCCAGGATCTCCTGGTCAACATATTTCAATCAGTAGATCAGAATTATACATAATATTGCCAGTGTGTCTCTGTTTAAGCACCCCCTTATTTAATATACATTGTTCATTTGTTAGCAGTGACCCTGCAGCCAACATCAATATAACTTGTGTCTCAACTGTCTTTTCCATAATGCACATCATAACCTTTATGTGAGAGAATTGAAAGTCGAGGAACTCGTGAAATGGCTAAAAATAAAAAAAAAATTGACCACGTTTAATCTAGAACTAAGTGGACATGTAAATTTGAACAAAAGAATAATTCAAAATAATTCAATTAATAGGATAATAGGTAATACTGATTACAGCTTTAGGCATCTGGAGTTGTACTATCTAGGTAACTTAAGGTTGAACTTCAGCATTATACTCAGAGCTATTTTAAACAGTAGAATCAACAAAATGAAATAAATATGAAAAACATGACAGCACATACGCTGAGAGAGGACACTGGTTTATAGAATGAAAGCTTAGACAAGAAGAACCTGTGACACTTCCTTGTTCCACATGTGTTAAGTGATGCACAGGTTTCAGTGTTCTGCTCATGTCTGTGAATGACCAAGAAATTACTGATTCTGAGGTTACAAATACATTTTAGAGAACAGGTGAATTTACACATTTGGAATTCTAGGTAATGAGAATTAGCTTCACAACTTTCTTTCTTTCTTTCTTTCTTTCTTTCTTTCTTTCTTTCTTTCTTTCTTTCTTTCTTTCTTTCTTTCTTTCTTTCTTTTCTTTCTTTCCTTCTTTCCTTCTTTCCTTCTTTCCTTCTTTCCTTCTTTCTTTCTTTCTTTCTTTCTTTCTTTCTTTCTTTCTTTCTTTCTTTCTTTCTTTCTTTCTTTCTTTCTTTCTTTCTTTCTTTCTTTCTTTTCTTTTTGAGACAGGGTCTTGCTTTATAGTTCAGGCTGGTCCTCAGCTCACTATGTAGCCCAGGCAAGCCTCAAACTCAGCAATCCTCCTGCCTCTGCTTCCCAAGTGCTGGGATTACAGGCGTGAGCCACCACGCCCGGCTTTTTTTTCTTTTTTGAGACAGGGTCCCACCTTGTAGTTCAGGCTAGCCCTGAGCTCACTATGTAGCCCAGGCAAGCCTGGAACTCAACAATCCTCCTGCCTCTGCCTCCTGAGTGCTGGGATTACAGGTCTGAGCCACCACGCCCAGCACTGTGGTTTGTGGTATGTGGTACTGATTGCTGGTTGTGATATTGTTGTATGTAGTTACCAGGAATCAAACCAGGGACATCGTGCTTGCTAGGCAGGAGCCAGAACCACTGAGCTAAATCTCCAGCCCCAACATTTTTTTTTCTTTTTAAAGAAAGATGACAAAATAATTCTCTCACTGGCTAACAAACTGGGAAAAATACAACTACGAAAATTTGAAGAGGACTTGTCTTTTACTGGACATTTGATGTAAATATCCACAGATGAGTAATGGAACTTGTAACCTTGGAATAAACCCTAGTATATTCAATGCTTTTTTTTTGTTTTGTTTTTGAGACAAAGTTTTGTTACAGCTCATGCTGCCCTTGGCCTTCCTGATTCAGAGGGCTTACTTAAATACTTTACATTTGACAGTCAATACACCTTTGAATATTATAGTGAGGAAGCTATATGTGAATTTAGGAGTTGTTATTTTAACTTTGTGAGGAAAATTAATTTAATTTTTCTCTTATTTCCATAATAATAAATTTTAGATATATCTAGAGAACAAAATATAGAAATATAATAACTACAAAAAGAATACAATAAGTAAATATTTAACAGATTTCAGGGAAAAACAATTTTCTCCAATAAAAACCATGAAATTCAAATTTTAAAAAATCAATAGATTTTGATAACTAGACAAAAGGTGAGTAAAATTACTGCCTTAGCCTATACTCAAATGCCAGAAATTCAATTATGAGACAAATATCAAGATAAGAACATCCTACATTTATAAAAACAATGTTATATTCTTAATGTTAAACATTTTTAAGAAATAAAAGCCTTAATAATTTGTTGGAGATGAGAAAATACAGAGATTTGGGACTCATAAACTGGCTAAAAGAAAAAAGAAGTGGTAGCATTCTGTCTGGAACAATTCTATCTGGAAGAAATAATTGCACATTTGGGACTCTGACTGGGCCAAACTTTCCTGCCTGCAGATGAACTTGGTGACTTAACTCTTGTCTTCACCTCTGGCAACAACAGGGACTCTGGTGGTCCCACATGTTGTGAGGCTCCAGGGCACAACTATACCTGGCACCTTCATCTACATAATTCCTCATTTTTCTAGGATATAACAGGACAGCACTATTAAGGCTCTAGAAGTGTACTGTCTGAGTCTAATCTTGGGATTGTTATTTAGTGGCTATGAAAAAGTGAATAAACTACTTAACTTCATTTATTTTAGAATGTCCATTAATAAATAGGCTTACTGATAGTTGTATTTTTCAGGTTAGAGTAAAATGAATTAATACATGCAAGCCTGTTTTCTTCCTTCTTCTCAGGACTGGGGATTAAGTCCAGGGCCTTCACACTGAGCTTTTATTTTATTTTTTTCTTTTTGAGATAGTCTTTTCTTACCCCAGTGTTTCTAGGGATGGACTAGAACTTGTAATCCTTCTGCCTCAGTCTCTCAGAGTGCTGGGATCCAAGGTACACAACTCCACACTTGGCTAGTGTTAGGCACCTTCAAAAACAGGAAACTGGAATACCTTACAAGGTGTGATAGTCGAGAAATCTTTGGGCTGGGGATGTAGCCAGTGGTATAGCTCTTGTTTACTATTGGAAAGGCCAAACCTAATACTAAAAAGCAAAACAACAATGAAAAATCATAGCAACAACAAAATAACTCAAACCTTTAACCTTCTTTACCTTCCTTGTTTCTATGGGACTCCCTCTCTCCACAGTATAGTACCAGCCTGTCTAAAGTCCTTTACTGAAGTTCTTTTAAATATAATGTCGTGGTCTTGGACTCCCTCTCTAATATCTGAATAACTAGGAAGATTAACTCATAGAGAAGAAGACTAACATGTCTCCCTCTACTTATTCTGTACTTGTACATCTCTTATTCTGAGGACTGCCAGCCTGAGAGGCTTTATCTTGATAAGGCAACCTACATTTCTAGTAGAGTTTTGCCTCTCCCATCCTACAGTGGGTCCCTACTTCCCTATGGCTCAGAGGATCTTTGTCCCAGGATATTGTGTATTTTGTTGTATTCATTCATTTCTTCTAAAACTTATATATAGTCTTTGATTTCTCTCCTAGGCAAGGGTATGTAAGCTTCAATCATTTGACTCTTCTTTGAATTTCATGTTTAGTGTGGCTCCCACATATATGTGCCCACAAATAAATTTGTGCATCTTTTCTCTTATTAATCTTAGTTTATTTCACCCAGCTTGGACTTTGCCAGAGGCATAGAAAATTTCCTTTTCCTCTAAGTTAGTAATATCTATAAATAATCTATAAATTTATATTGAGCCTTCAAATGTTCAGACCTTTTTAACTACTGAGTCCATTTCCTGAACTCTGTTTTATTTAATCTGAGAGGTCGTTAAATAATGTTTGTGCACTAAATAGTTCTTGTATCATTTCTAAATGTGAACAGTGGTAAACAATTTTAAAATCCTACCCTAAAGAACAGTTAAGTATGCCCTGTAAGTAACAAATTCATAAATTAATGTTTCTTTAAAAAAACAAACTAACCAGACATTAAAAGTGATTTTTATGAATGTTAATGATATAAGAAAACTCACTGCACATTGTTAAGTGCAGAAGGTGGAGGGAAAGTCAGAAATTCAGTGTAAACCTGCTTTGTCTGAAGACTCTCTACCTCTACTGTTATATTGGGACACACCATTTTGTTTCTTGGCATGTATCATGAACTGTATTTTTTTTTTTTATTGCTTTTGCCAATAGAATGAAAATGAATGAAGTGTCATGGTCAAGTCTGTCCTTTTCATCAGGTGTCTTCATTTTTTATTGAATGAGGTATTTTCATTACACAGAAGATAACCAATGAATACCTGTCTAATGAATGAATGATACACAAATGATTTTAAGATATTTGATAGAATTGTATACAGATTGACATAACTAAAACAACAACAGAGATGTTTTCTATATTTATGTGAAATTTTTGGATTTCTAGAGTTAAAATTATACTCAGGAAAAGAAATCATGAAACACATCTGCATAATTATCTGTTTGTGATATATATCTTCCCCAGCCAAAGCTGGTATAAAATTCTGTGTAGTTCTCAGTATATTTCCTGTGCATGTTACTATGTTTCATGTAATCTTTTTTATTTTAGGCCTATTCTATTATTTTGATTAGAAGAAAGGCCAACCATGGATGTATACTCTTTAGTTATTAAGCCTGTTCCTCCTTGATTAAGTAAGAGGCACTTCTGACTGACTGTATTTGTTTTACCTGAACAGAGTTAAGCAGCTGCTGGGTGCACCGTGCCCCCTCGTCCTCATCTTTCTTACGGTGTCTCCGGAGCTCCCCGCCTGCACACCGCCAATCTGCGAAGCACGGATTATTTTCTACCAGTGACCACTCATTTCTGCCACTTGCTCTTTTTAAAAGAACCATTCATGCCAAAGAAAGATGTCTATGTATGCTCCCCCCATTTGAAAAAATGCAAAGTGGATATTAGCTGAATTCCATCATAAGTGATAAACGTAGAGAGCGTTTGAGAAGCTTTGTGTGGCGACAGCCACCCTCCCATTCACAACTGGAAAGATCCATAACAAGGCCATTTAGCCAATACTTATTCTCCTCTTTTAGTACATCGCGAGTAACCTGAATAAGAGGTGGTTTGAATTACAAAGCACCCTAATCCTGCACGTTCTCTGAGCGATGGCTGCTATTTGTGTCAAGAAAATAAAGCAGTGGAGAAGATGAAGGAGAGCGTATGGGAAGGAGCGAGAAAACACGGGGAAGAGTTATCTTTTTCACAGGAAACAGGGAGCTCACTGGAAATTAGATTTCTTTATTAAAAGGTCCGTGCTTTATATCTTTGGTAAGATTATTATTTACATAAAAACCAAACATTTGCAAGGTTTTAATAGGACTTTTGGCCTCCTTTTGAAATCCAGAGAAGAAACTCCAGGACTCAGCATACCTGTACCCCTTCTTCTTTTGCCGCCCCGCCCCCCGGCACTTCAGGACCTGATGTGGGTAATGTGCAATAATGGTGCAGTGCTGAAGCATTTATGTTCCATTTCCCCCTGATATTATTAAAACTGCTCCATCACTGCCTGTAATGGGAGCATCCGTATTTTCTCTTGCCTGTATTCTTGACATGACAAAATGCCTGCCCTTACTACTATGCTATAATATAGAGGTAATTGAAACATAACTCACCCTAAATTACAGGCAAAGCCCCAGTGGGTTTCCTGAGTCTCATTACAAATAGAATCTAAGTATTTCTTTAAGGGATGTGGGAAGAGACCTAGAACTTACAAAGAGAAAAATGAGAGAGAAAAGAAATAAAGGAGAGACAGACAGACAGAGAGAGACAGAGAGAGAGAAAGAGAGGGAGAGGGAGAGAGAGAGAGAGAGAAGCTGACTTAAAATCAAATGAAGACAGGGTGAATTTCCAACCACAGAGATTTCTGTCCTCCACACAAGTGCTCAGTAGCAACCTATGACCACTGTATGGCTATTTCCTGGGACTTGAACTTGAGATCTCCTTTGAGTTTCTAGGTGACTTTTATAGTGCCTTATAAATACATCTTGTGTGAATTGTCCTAAGGAAAAAGATATATTGTTCTCTCTTGGAGACTGCCAGGACTTAGCAAGTGGCATACACAGGACCACATACACAAAGACGATGGAATGCGCGATTGCTCCTGCTCTTACTCCAGGGCTTGAACTGACTTTAAAGAGAAATAAACTGGTCTCTATCTTCTCCAGCTGCTGCCTACCACTGTCCCTACCTCCTACTGTCCCTCAAAATTACAGAAAGAGAGCGCCATGATTTTAGAACTCATTATTCTTGTTCACCTCCTCTGTATTAGTACCTAGAAGATTCATAGAATTTCTTAGTCCCATTTGTGATGTATAGTGCCTTCCTCTCATGTGCAAGTCTGAGTTCACTCTGTAGCACACCTGGTATGTCGAGGGAGATAAGATATAATCTTAACTCTTAAAAATCCTTGCATTTTACTTAAGAATGACTTAAAGGAAAAAGGGACCTAGTGAAAGACTGAAAGTTAACATACACCATAAAATGTGAGGGTAAATTTCTTTTTCTCCTCTTATGCTTTTTTCTCCATATACCAAGCTACTTCAATTCTACTTCTTATTCCTAAATGGTGGAATTTTAGTAGCTATCAAACTGAAAATGATCTATTGCCATATCTGTAATGGAGTAATAATGACTGATAATAGCTTAATGTGCTGCTTATTTAAGAGTTTGCCATTAAATCAGCACCCAAGAATAACACAGAAGATTGAATTTCTTAAGATAGCATATGAAACACACATAAGATAATATAATTTTTGGATAACCATAATTGAAATTATACTGTGTTTTCAACCATTGTCTTCTCTTTGGTTTTAACGTGTGGCTTATTTGTCTATACTGGCTGATTGGTATGAATTTATGTAGTAGAATGAACAACACTTTTGTTGCAAGAGGTCTGAAGTCTCATCTACTCCAACCACTTCTGACCTGTGACCTAAGGCTATGCGTCTTGTTATTTGCAAGCTGGAAACTGCACCCACAATAGCTGTCTCCTTGAGCAATGCTTGATTTGCATCAGTCTTCTAGTGATTTGAAAACAAAGATGTATATCAGAATCACCTGGCTCATGTAGGAACTTGTGAAACTTGCATATATTGATATATACACTTGTGTGCTCATGTATAATTAAGATATATGTATATGACCGTCTATCCCCCTTCTGATTCTTTAGGGCTAAGAAATATATCCAGAACTATATTTTTTAAAACTGTAATTTACACACAATGAGCACATAAAGCTTAACTATAAATATGATGACATTTTCATACACACATACACACATACTTGAGGAACTACAATGTAAATTAAGATTACACATATTTATGAAATTAAGGGGGATGTCTTGATATATTTATATAATAAATGACTAAAGTAGTATAATTTTAGGATACAAAATTGACATTTAAAATCAATAGCTTTTCTGTGCACGAGTACTGAACTAGCTGAAAAAGAAGTCAGGAAAAGAATTACATTCACAATAACAAAAACTGTAGAGGAGTCAACCTAATCAAGGATGTGAAATACCTCTACGCTGAAAACTACAAAAATCTAAAGAGATAAATTGAAGAATACATTGGAAGAAAGAAAGACCTCCCATGTTTATGGACTGGCAAAATTAAGATTGTTAAAATGACTACATAGCAAAAAAAGAAAAAAAAAAGCTAAAAATTCAGTGAAATTCCCATCAAAATTGCCATGTAATTCTCAGAACTAGGAAAAAGAATTGTGAAATCCACATAGAAACACAAAAACCTAGAATAACCAAAGTAATCCTAAGTGAAATGAGAAAACCCAGGGGAATTACACTGCCTACTACTTTTATATTGATTATACTATAAAGCTATAGTCACAAAAATGGCACAGAACTGAGATGAAATCTAATACATGGGTTGATGGAACAAAAGACCATCATCTATCTATCTATCTATCTATCTATCTATCTATCTATCTATCTATCTATCTATCTATCTATCTATCTATCTATCTATCATCTATCATCTATCTATCATCTATCTATCTATCTATCTATCTATCTATCTATCTATCTATCATCTATCTATCTATCTATCTATCTATCTATCTATCTATCTATCTATCTATCTATCTATCTATCTATCATCATCATCTATATCTATCTATATCTATCTTCCTATGCCTGGACTGGATCCCTAGCTTTTCCCTTCACAAAATTCATTTTAAATTGTATCAAAAGCCTAGCTATAACATCTTAAACTTTGGAACCATTAGAAAAATCATAGGGGAAACATATCAAACTATAGGTAAACAAAGTCTTCCTGCATAGAACTTCAATAACATAGGAAGTAAAAGCAACAATTATAAATAAGATTACTGCATATCAAATTAAAACATTTATTCACAGCAAGGGAAAAAAACAATAGAGTGATGAGATGGTCTATGGAATGGGAGAACATCATTACCAATTACTCTTCTAACAGAATATTAAAGGGTACATAAAAACTCAATCCCCAAAATCAAATAGCCCAGTTAATACATGAATTGAACAGACACTTCTCAAAAGAAGAAATACAAATGGCTAATCCATTTATGAAAAAATCATCTGATGTCTTTAGCCACTAGGGAAATGCAAATCTAAACTATGCTGAAATTCCATCTCACTCAAGTCAGCGAAACTATCGCCCAGAATACAAAAAGCAGTAACTGCTGGTGAAATCGGTGGGAAAATGAGCATCTTTAAACTGCTGCGGGAAATGTAAAATAGTACAGCCAGTGTGGAGAGCTGTGTTATTTCTTCCAAATGAGGTAACCATTCTCTGCTGAGGCTCCAGGCTGTCCCATGGACTGTCTGCAGACGGTTCTCTCAGCCTCCCGAAAGCCTCAGCTACCAAGTAACTGCTGGTTGTCAGTCAGGGTCTGTACCACCTGTGTTTTGGTTGATAACCATTCGAACTCCTACAGAACTCTATTTCATTGTGATTTTTCATTTGTATTTCTCTGATAACCAAAGATGTTCAACCTTTTTTCATATGTCTGTTGGCCATTGTATGTCTTCCTTTGAGAGATGCCTACTCAGGTCATGTACCAATTTTACAAAATTAATTACTTGCTTTTGCTGTTTAGAGATTGGATTCTTCTTACAATCTGAATATTAACCCATTAGGTGAAAAGTTTTCTAATATTTTACTATTTTTTTATAGATTGTCATTTTGCCTGTATTTTCTTTGCTGGGCAGATCCTTTTTTTTTAATAGTACCCTTAATCCAATATGTGTGTGTGTGGTCTAATATATATTTATATATAATATATATGATCTAATATATATTATATATAATATATGTGGTTTAATATATATAATATATATTACATCATATTATATAATATATTTGTATATTTTGTTGTTGTTTTGTTTTTGTTGACTGTGCTCTTGAAGTCTTACCCAAAAGAATTATTGGCCATACATATACCCTGAAGTTGTTTCCTCTATGTGCCTTCTTGTAGTTTTATCATTTTATGACTTTAAAATTAAAAATTTTGGTTCATTTTCAGTTAATATGAGCATATTGAAAGAAGTAGAGTTTTAGATTCATTCTCCATATGGACCACTAAATATTTCAGTATCATTTATGGAAGATAGAATTCTTTTTCACGTGTGCTTCTTGGTGCTTTCATTGAGGATCAGTTGGTTGTGAAACACATCATTTCTGCGTTCTGTGTTCTTTTCCCTTGGTTCATATTTCTATTTTTGTATTGATACAATGCTATTTTGATTACTATTGTTCTGTAGCATGATATTATGGTTCCTCTAGATTAGTATTTTTTGCTGAGGTCTTGTTTTTACTGTTCATCCTCTTCTATCATTCCATACAAATTTTAGTAGTGTTTTTCCATGTCCAAAAAGACTGTCATTAGTATTTTTTAGGGATTAAATGAATCTGTAAATTTTACTGAAGAGTTTCAACGTTTTGGCAGTTTTTTCAGTTTATGAACATAGGTTGTATTTTATTTTTTTTTGTTTTGTTCATTTTCTTTCACCAGTACTTTATAGTTTTCCTTGTGGAGATCTTCTACATCCTGGGTGAAATTTATTCCTTTAAAAAAATTTTTTTTGGTGCTAGTGTATATGGGATTGATTTCTTGATTGTTTTTCTTGTAAGCACTCCATTAACATTTTATTATCAATGATTTATGTATTTTTATTTTTTATTTAACATTGCTAAATTAATTTATTTGTGCCAGTAGTTTATTCTTAGTTGAATTCTTTATTGGTACAATTTATATATATCTCACATTCACATATAACATTGGGGAATTTGTACCAGTATATGACACAAGTTAATTCTCATTTTTACCCATATCCCTACCCACCCACACCTCCCCACCCCCTTTATACATATTCTTTTATTTTCTTTCTGTATCATATTTATTCCTTCCCCTCATTACATTCCCACACCAAATTTCCTATGGAAATTTCCCACTCTATAAAAGCTGTCATACTTTCTAGAGCTCATTTGCATCTACAGATGTTCATATCAAAGAGAAGATCCGGAATTTGCCTATCTGCGATCTATTGACTTCACTTATTAGTATATCCTCCAGGTGTCTCCATTTGCACCTAAATGGATCGATCTTGTCATTCTTTATGCCAGAGTAATACTCCATTTTATAAAAAAACCCCCACATTTTCGTTATCCACTCTCCTGTTGAAGGGCATTTGGGTTGTTTCCAAGACTGAGCTATCACGAACTGAGCTGCTATGAACAAGGGTGTACATCTGTCTTTCCAATGTGAGTTTTTAAATTCTTTTGGGTATATTCCTAGCAGGGGGATAGCAGGGTCAAATGGGACCCCTAGTCCTAGTTTTCTGAGAAATCTCCACACAGATATCCACAATGGTTGCACAAGTCTGCAATCCCATCAAGAGTGGGAAAGGGTTCCTTTCTCCCCACAGTCTCGCCAGTATTCATTCTTGGTTGATTTTGTGATAGCAGCCATTCTTTGTGGAGTTAGATGAAATCTCAGTGTTGTTTTCATTTTCATCTCTTGAATGACCAGTGATGTTGAACATTCCTTCATATGCTTCTTGGCTGCTTTGACTTCTGCCTCTGAGAAGTGTCTGTTCATTTCAGATGCCCATTTTTGAACTGGGTCTTTAAACTTGGGGAGGCTGATCTGTTTGAGTTCTTTATATATTGTAGATAGTAGCCCTTTGTCTGATACACAGCTAGTAAAGATTTTTTTCCCATGTTGTTGGTTGTCTTTTAGCAGTGCCAGTGACTTCTTTTGCTGTGCAGAAGCTTTTCAGTAGGATGAGATCCCATTTGTTGATTCTTTCTGCTAGTTCTTGTGCTATAGAGGTTTTATTCATAAAGTCTCTGCCTAAGCCAATGTCTCCAAGAGTTTTACCTAGCCTGTTTTCCAACAGGCTTATTATTTCTGTTTTAATGTTTAAGTCTCGTATCCATTGTGAGTTTAGTTTTGTGCATGGTGAAAGAGATAGGTCTAGCTTTAGTTTTTGGCAGGTTAAAGCCCAGTTTTTCCAGCAATATTTGTTAAAGAGGCTGTCTTGCTTCCATTGGGGATGTTTGGCTCCTTTGTCAAAGATAAGGTGCCTTAGTGTATCCGGAGTTGTTTCTGGGTCTTCTAATCTATTGTACTGGTCCTTGGGTCTGTTACTTTGCTAGTACCATGCGGTTTTTCTCACAGCAGCTTTATAGTAGAGTTTTAAATTGGGGATTGTAATACCCCCTGCCATGTCATGGTTGCTTAGAATTGCTTTTGCTATTCTAGGTTTCTTGTGTTTCCAGATGAAATTTTTTTTTTGAGACAGGGTCTTGCTTTGTAGTTCAGGCTGGCTCTGAGCTCACTATGTAGCCCAGGGAAGCCTTGACCTCAGCAATCCTCCTGTCTCTGCCTCCCAAGTGCTGGGATTACAGGCAGGAGCCACCATGCCTGGCTCCAGATGAATTTTTGTATTATTTTCTCTAACCTTGTGAAGTATATTGTTGGAATTTCAATTGGAATTGCATTGAATCTGTATAGCAGTTGTGGGGGTATAGCCATTTTGACGATGTTGGTTCTCCCGACCCAGGAACAAGGGATATCTTTCCACTTTCTGGTTTCCTTTTCTATCTCAGTTTTCAGAGTCCTATAGTTTTCAGAGTAAAGGTCTTTCACTTCCATTGTTAGGTTGATTCCTAGATATTTCATTTTTCTGGGTGCTACTGTGAAAGGGATTGCCTCCCCAATTTCTCTTTCAGTGAGTCTGTTGTTTGTGTAGACAAAGGCTGTTGATTTTTGAGCATTGACCCTGTATCCAGCGACACTACCAAATTGGGTAATTAAGTCTAGCAGTCTTTTGGTTGAGTTTTTAGGATCCTCTAGATAGAGTATCATATTATCAGCAAATAATGACAGTTTAATTCCTTCCTTTCCTATCTTTATTCCTTTTATATCTTTGTCCTGCCTGATTGCTATGGCTAGTGTTTCCAGCACTATATTGAACAAGAGTGGTGACAGCGGGCATCCTTGTCTCGTTCCTGACCTTAGTGTAAAAGGTTCCAGTTTTTGCCCATTGAGTATGATGCTGGCGGTTGGTTTCTCATAAATAGCTTGAATTAAATTGAGATAAAGTCCATCGGTTCCAATTGTCTGTTTTGACCATAAATGGGTGTTGGATTTTGTCAAATGCTTTTTCTGCATCTATTGAGATAATCATATGGTTTTTGTCCTTGAGTCTGTTAATATAGTGTATTACATTGATTTATGTATGTTGAACCAGCCTTGCATCCCTGGGATAAATCAGACTTGATCAGGGTGTATGATTTTCTTGATAACACTCTGTATTCTGTTTGCCAGTATTTTATTGAGGATATTTGTGTCAATGCTCATTAGAAAGACTGCCCTGTAGTTTTCTTTTTTTGGTGGGGTCTTTCCCTGCCTTTGGAATCAAGGTGATGTTTGCTTCAAGGAATGATTTGGGGAGTACTGCTTTCTTTTCAATTTCATTAAACAGATTGAGAAGTACTAGTATTAACTCTTCTTTAAAAGTTTTGTAGAATTCAGCAGTGAAGCCATCAGGACCAGGACTTTTCTTTGTTGGTAGGTTTTTTATTACATTTTCAATTTCCCAGATTGATATCAGGTTGTTTAACATTTTTATATCCTCTTCATTCAGTTTTGGAAGTTCATATGTGCCTAGGAATCTATCCATTTCTTCTAGATTTTCCATCTTCTTGGAATATAGATTTTCAAAGTACATGTTTATGATCCTTTGGACTTCCTTTGGGTCTGTGCTGATTTCCCCATTTTCCTTCTTTATAGCATGGGTTGAACCTTTTCCTTCCTTTATTTGATAAGGTTGCCTAAGGGTCTGTCGATCTTATTTATCCTTTCAAAGAACCAACTCTTTGAGTCAATGATTCTTTGTATTGTTCTCTTTGTCTCCATTGCATTAATTTCTGCTCTGATCCTTATAATTTCCTCTCTAGTATTTTTTTGGGGTTTATTTTGTTCCTCTTTTTCTAATTGTCTGAGGTTTATCATTAGATTTTTATTGCAGTTTGCTCTATTTTCCGAGTGTATGCATTCAATGCTATGCATTTCCCTCTCAGAACTGCTTTCATTGTGTCCCATAAATTCCTGTATGTTGTGCTGGGGTTGTCGTTTAGTTGTAGGAACTGTTCAATTTCTTCTTTGATTTCTTTTGTGGCCCATGGGTTGGTTAACAGAGTGTTGTTCAATTTCCTTGTGTTTGTGAGGAACTTGGAATTTCTTCTGCTATTCAGCTCCAGTTTCAAGGCACTATGGTCTGATAATATGCAGGGGATAAGTTTGATTCCTTTGCATTTACTTAAGCTTGTTCTATGGACTAGAATGTGATCTATTCTGGAGGATGATCCATAAGGAGCTGAGAAGAAGGTATATTCTCGCTTTGAAGGGTGAAAAATTCTGTAGGTATCTAATAAGTCCATTTGCTCCAAAGTTTGATTTAGCTCAAGTGTTTCCTTATTGATTCTTTGTCCAGTTGATCTGTCAATTTGTGACAGTGGAGTATTAAAATTCCCTACTAATATTGTATTCATGGATAACTGGCTTTTCGTGTCCAGTAATGTTTGTTTTATATAGTTGGGTGCATTAGAGTTTGGTGCATAAATATTTATGATTGTTATTTCTTTCTCTTGGATAGTTCCCTGTAGGGGAATATAGTGACCTTCTTTATCTCTTTTAATCAGCTTGGGTTTGAAATCTATTTTATCTGCAAACAAGATAGCCACTCCTGCTTTTTTGCAGTTTTCTGTGGCATGGAGGATTGTTTTCCAACCTTTTATTTTCAGTCTATGGGTTTCCTTCTGGATTAAGTGTGTTTCCTATATGCAGCAGATTGTAGGATCTTGCTTCTTAATCCAATATGCTACTCTGTGTCTTTTAATTGACCCATTGAGTCCATTGACATTAATGGTTATGACTGATATGGACATATTCAGAGCTGCCATGTTTCCCTGTTCTCGGTTCTTTTCTTCTTTGCTTTTCCCCTTCTCTATTTAGTTTCTTGTTTGCCCCAATGAATTCACTCTCCTGGGTCTTGTGGGTATGGAATTTTCTGTGTTTTTTTTTTCAAGATGTTCTTTAGGATGTTTTGGAGTGCAGGTTTTGTATCTGTGAAGTTTTTCAGGTGTTCTTTATCAAGGAAGTATCTTATTTCCCCATCTATTCTGAAAGATAGTTTTGCAGGATACAACAGTCTAGGTTGGAGGTTGTTTTCCTGCAATGCTTGAAATACTTCTCTCCATGCTATCCTTGCATTGAGTGTTTGTGTTGAAAAGTCTGCTGTGATCCTAATGGGCTTCCCTTTGTAGGTGATTTTCTTCCTTTCACTGCTTTCAGTATTTCATTCTTTTGTTGTACATGTGGAACCTTGATAATTATATGTCTAGGTGTAGATATTTTTATGCCACAACGTTTTGGAGACCAATAGGCCTCATTTATCTTTATGTCTATTTCTTTTCCTGTGAAGTTTTCTGTTATCTCTGACAATAGTTTTGTTATGTCTTTTACACTGTCTCCTGCTTCCTCAGTGACTCCAATCAGTCTTATATTATTTTTCTTTGAGTCATCTAGAAGCTGTTGAATTGATTTCTCATGGTCCCTTGCTCTTTTCCAGAGATTATACCTTTCCTGCTCATTGGCTGCTATGCTGTCCTCTAGGTCTGAGATTTGGTTCTCTGCTTCATTCATCCTACTGCGCAAGCATTTGTTCTCCTTCATCATTCCCCGGAGCTCTGCTTGAAGCTGTTTAAAAGGTTCCATTGCTTCTGCTATCTTGGATTCTATCATCTCGCTGATCTCTTCTTTAATTATGTCTTTCACTGTGGACAGTATTCCTGTTTTGATCTCAGAGATGAGTTCTGATTTCCATTTTACTAGATCTGCTTTAGTTACCATCTCTAAGAGTCCTGGTGTTTGAATTTCAGTTTGCCCTATTTCCCTTTTCCCTGAATTTCCCTGTGGTGGGTGATCTTTGTGTCTGGTTTTTTGTGTATTTTCTCATTTATACTCTTTCGTTGTCATTAAGGCTCTTCTTTGCCTGATGACAGGGCAAGGTTTGTTGCAGTTCTCTTTCTATTATCTGGAGCCTTTTGGATGTGGCACTTTCCTGGGGTGCCCTCTTTGAATCTGTAATGACCCTTGAGAGTTCTCACTTCTGACACATCATGGGAGGTATTTGAGCAGAACAATCACATCATGTTTATTACCATAATACAATAAATGCCAATATCAGTATTAAACACAGTAAATAAGATAAAAAGTTGTGTTAAATTTTATTCTGAAGACTTTGAGCTTATGGGTTACCTCAATATCCATATGTCAGAATTTAGAATTAATCAACAATGTGTGTACAACATATAGATCATAAATGTACCCCCTGAACCCTTTGGGGATAAGAGGTCACTGGGGAGTCAGGGAGGTAGTGAGACAGGAGGGAATGACATTGGGTTAGCAGGTTTATGAAGATCACCTATACCCTAGAATCTCATATATGCCAGTAGGTAATAGAGGATAAAAGGGCATATGTACAGCAGTACCAACTGTATGCTGTAAGACTGTTGGAGACTTTGCACACCTTCTTATACTAGTACAGAAGAAGAAATAGGGCAGGCTAAGATTCTTGTACTTCTGGATATTGCTTCTGATAGGAAGATAGGAGAGGGTGTGGGGTCAAGAGGTGAGTAGAGGGATCTAGGAGTAGATGGCAAAATAGGAGCTTGATTCCCCTCCCCCTCCTTTTTTTTTTTTTTATCTTGCCTGTTCTCTCAGTGCAGCTCTAGGAGCACGCCTCCTGTGGAGGGACACAGGAGATGGCTCCGGCTCCTCTAGGACCTGGGTCCTCACAACACAGCTCTGGGGTGGGGTTGGGGCTGGGCAGAGCCCCTCAACTCTCCATGGTCGGGATGGTGCCCACGGTCTGTACCTGACTCCTCACCGCACAGCTCTGGGATACAGTGGGCTGGTGGGCAGGCTTTAGTCCTCTGCCACTACTGGAAATGGATGGCACCCGGTAGCCAAGTCCGTGCCACCCCGGGGTACAGTGGGCCAGTCGGCAGCCTTCAGTCCGCCTGTTTCCGTAGTTTTGCACAGAACCTTTAGCATTTTATAAGTAAAGTTATGCCATCTGAAAATAGCAATGAGTTTGACATTTTCCTTTCCAATCTGGATATACTGTGCTTCTTTTTCTTGTCCAGGGCTTCCATTCCAATGTTGAGAGTCATAATAGAGGAGATGCTGGTCTTTTTTTTTAAGATTTTACAAAGAGAACTTTCTGTTTTCCTGATTCACTATGATTTTAGCTGAAGCATATGCCTTCTATAACTAATTTGTAACATGAAGAGATGTTGAATTTTAATGAATGATTTTCTTACATCTATATAGATGATTGTATGATTTATATCCTTTATTCTGTTGCTGGATATATTATGTTTACTGATTTGTCTGTACTGTGTAATTCTTTCAACTTTGTGATAGATCCCAGTTTTGCATGGTAGATACTATTTCTGATATACTATTACATTCTGTTTGCTAGTGTCTGATTGAGGTTTTGAGTCTATATTGCAAATATTGATCTTTATCCTGTTATTGTTTAGTTAATCTGCTCTTATTTGGTTTTGGTATCAGGATAATGCTAGCCTCATAGGATGAGTTTGGGAGAACACTCTTCAATTTATTTAAATAATTTTTAAATATGGCATTTATTCCTTGAGTAATGTTTCGTAGAATTCAGTACTAAGTCCATCAGCTCTGGGGCTTGTTTAGGAGAATTATTGTTATTATTATATTAATTATATCACTCTTCTTGGTATGATTACACTCTCTATTTCTTATTGATTTTACTGTGATAATTTGTGTATGTCCAGAAATTTATCCATTTTTCCTAGGTTTCAGATTTTCTATTGTGTAATAAAAGTTTTATATGATTCTTTGTGACTTTTTTGTGAAATCAGTTATGCTATCTTCATTTTCAGCTCTAATTTCATTTATTTTAGTCTTTTCCTTTTTATTAATTTAACTAAAAGTTTGTCCATGTTGTTCATCTTTTCAAGGAATCAAGCTTTTATTTTGTTAATATGTTGGACTTTTTAGTTTTTATTTGATGATTCTTTCCTTTTATCCTTTTTTCTAATTTTGGATTTGGTTTTCTCTTTCATTTCAAGTCCTTGACGTTCAATATTTTGGTTGTTATCTTGACCTTTTTTGCTTTTAGATGTAGGTATTTATTGATAAAAATTTACCTTTATGGATGGTTTTTGATAAATCCCATATGTTTTAGAATATTGTGTTTCCATTTTACTTTGTCATCATTTAAATATCTCAAACTTCTTCATTAAATATTAGTTATTCTACAGTTTGGAAGTAAATCAGATTCACGAGCTTAAATATTATGTGGTTTTCTTATATGAGAAATCCAAATTAAAATAAAGAGTAAAATAAAAATAGATAATAGCAAGTAGAGAGCTAGATTTTTCTCAGATATGAAAGGGATCAAGGGATGGATGGGGTGGATGCAAAGAGAAAAAAAGGGAATTAAGTTGTATTATGAACATGTAACAATGCCACACAAGGAATGTAAACATTATGTACTGAAAACATGTACTAACAATAATGTTTGTTAGGTACAGTTGATCTTTAAAGGTAGTGTAACTCCAAGTTTTATAATGATTGAATAATTTGCTTATTGATGAAAATAGGGTTTTGAAGTTCCCAACTATCATTACTTGATAGTCTCATCTCTATCTTTAGCCCTAAATACATTTGCTTTATATATTTTTATGCTTATGTGTTGGTTGCATATATTTAAATTGGTGTATTTTCTAAGTGAATTGATCCATTCTTATATTTTTCCTTCATGTATTTTTGCATATTTTACCTAAATATTGTTTGATATAAGTACAGCCATTCCTACCCACTTTGGTTTTCCATTTGTTTGAAATATCTTTTGGAGTTTGTTCAGTTTCAGCATATGTCCCTTCGTTAATAAAATCTCTTGCAGTCATTGTATAGTTTGGTCTTCTGATTAAATTTATTCAGACAGTCTGGATCTTTTAATTGTCAGATTTAAGTCACATATATAAAATTAATTTAAAAAATTTGACACAGGGTCATAATTCATAGTTCAGGCTGGCCCTGAACTTACTAATAGTCCAGCCTGACCTGGAACACACAGCAATCTTCCTCCCTCTGTCTCCCAAGTGCTGGGAGACATGATTCCCCATGTCTGGCATTGTGGTATGTGGTACTGGGGATCAAATTTGGGACCTGGAACCATTGAGCTAAATCTCCAGGCCTCAAAGTTACTTTTGTTAGAAAAAAAAAACTTCTATCATTTTTATACGTCATCTGAATTTCTCTTCATCTATTTTTTTTTTTACAGTGCTTAAGATCTATTCAAGGGCTTCACACATGCTAGACAAGCGTTTGGAACTGCCTACACTGAACTACCTACATCCTTGGCCCTTCTTTCCTACTTTCTTCCAGTTAATCTTTGTAGTTTTGGAAGTTTTCTGCAGTGAGAAGGTCTAGTGTCTTTTTCTGTTTCCTTTGTGTAGTATATACTCTGCTAATCAGTGGGCTTTATACTTTAGTGTTTTTATGATGTTAGTTGTCATCTGCTTTCTTCTACAGCTATGAATCCCTTAAACATTTCTCTTAAGGCTGGTCTAGGAAAAATGACTGTCTTTTTCAAAACTGAAGAACAGAATTCCTCGGTGTAGTGTTTCTGGATGGCATTTGAAATATCTTTCATCATTCTGAATCCATCATCTCATCCTTTCCTCATCTTCGGCATTAATGCTAAGAGACTCATAGACGGTACAATGGGAACGTCTTTATGTCTGATTTGATGCTTTTCTCTTGCTGCTCTATTTTTTCTCCTTGTCTTTAAATTTTGACAGTTTAATTATAACATTCCTGCTGAAGACTTTTTACAATTCAGTCTATTTGGGAAATTTTGTGATTCTTTACAGGTATGAGAAGGGAAGGTACTAGAATTGTTGGACCTGTCTCCACAGCACCATACTCTATTTTCCCAGGTTGTAGAATGCTATGTTAGCTCAGATGTAAAAAAGGACAGCTGTGTGGCTCAGGCAAGGCAACAATTCCAAGAGTGGCATCAATGCCACTTCTGCTCTGACACAGATGCTGGGGCTGTTCTAGGTAACCAAATCCATTTCCTCTGGGGAAATTTGCAGTGTTGACTAACAAAAGGTGCCCTTTCCCTTCACAGGGACGGAAGGAACAGGTACATTTCAAGCCTAGCGTAACAAAGAGTGTAAATGGAATACCTACCTTGGGCATGTTCACCAGGGATGCAGTGTACTGCTTCAACTTTTGGCACTGAGTGGAAGGCCACAAGCAGCAGCGCAGGGGGGTGGCAGCTCTGTTAGGGCACCATTTTCTTGGGAGAAAATGGACAGTTTTAGCTCAAGCTCTAAGAGCATGGAGCAGCCACAGTTGAGAGGAGTCAATACAGGTCATAGGGTGTAACAGCAGCTTCTCTAAGAGCTATAGAAGGTCAGATAGTGTGGGTAGTCAGGGCTGGGCTAAGCCTCAAAGGTGGAAAAAGGTCATGGCCACTTGCTTTCAGAACTGAAAACAATTCCAGTTCTAATGTGAAGAAGAACAGTAGCTGCAGTGTTCACATGACATGAGGTAGGCCGTGGCTTCTCTGAGGGAGCTTAGCCCTGAATTCCAGCTGGAGTTCACTTGAGAGTTTTCTTTTCTTCCATAGCAAATAGAAAGTCTGTTCGAAGCGTAGTTCAGTCTCTCATCTAAGAGTTCAAACCAGTAAGAAAAATATTTTGAGCACAAGTGATGGCGAAGGCTACTTTTCTCTTTTGTAGAATTTACGTAAATGGCTGGATGACTCCAAGCTCAGTACCACAACAGGATTACTGCACTCCATAGGGGATACCACTGCACATGGTGGTGCTCCTTCACACACATAATCTCTGTTTGTCTGAAAGTATTGACTGTCTCTTTCCATATTGCACCTAATTTAATTCTCTTGACAAGGTTTAAACACACCGGTAGATTTGTGCCTGTGATTTTATTTTATCTGATTCTCTTAGTTCCTCATCTTTAGGTCAAAATGCCTTGAACATTGGATTTGATAGGATAGACTTTGTTGGTAATCTCCTGCTTATAGAAGAGGTTTATATGATTCACAACCAAGACCTGTCTCTGTCCAACTTTATACTAAGTCTATGACAGTTGTTAATTCAGTTGGTTAGATTGTGAGAGAATTGATTTGTTTCCTCTAAAAATAGACCTTGAGAGAAAGATAAATTTGCTTGGCTTGTCTGGGAGATGATATACAGAAGCAGAAGAGTGGGGGGAGCAAGACAGAGAAAGGGGAGAGAGCAGGAACACGTACACTTCACTAGTGGAATTTCATAGACTGCACTAGGTACATCCCTCAAATTCATATGTTGTGGTCCTAACTACCTTAGAGTGTGACTGCATTTTAGAGTGTGATGAGAATTTATAGAAGTGATTCATATAAAATGAAGTCAGACTTGTGAGCTCTAATGCAGTATGGCTGGGGTTCTGAGAAGGGGGCAGGCCACAGAGACATTCGGTGAGGATGGAGCAGGGTGTCATTCATCTGCAAAGTGAGGGCAATAGACCCAGGAGACACCAAACTTGCCCAATCCTGGACTTCTAGTTCCTCTAGCTATGCAAAGATGTGCTTCTTTTATTTACAGTGTCTTGTCTGAGGTGTGTCATTTGGCAACACTGGCAAACTGACATAACAGGCTAGGGAGGACTTGGTGGTGCTGGATCATTGTTCTCAGTTAAGGAGAGGAGATAATTTGCCTGAGAATAATCCCACCAGGAGGTGGGAGGATGAAACCCTCTATCAGAGATAAAGCTTCCCCGTGCTTTCAAGTTACAGTTGCACATGGCTACATGGTTTGTACAATGGCCCTGAGTCTCTCCCAGGCTGGACTGAGAGCTGTTTTGTGTCCTGAGTGTCTAGAAAATCTTGATTTTTATAAATAGTGGCACAACCCAATAGATAGCACCATGAGATAGTTTCTGGACTTGAAGATCTGGTGCTGGGCACCTGGACCTAGATCTCATGCTGGAGCTCAGATATTGGATAAAATAACCAAAATAGCACTATTCATCACTACACCAATTTTCTTTGATGCTACTGTTTCAGTTCTATTCAGGTCCTGTCTAAACCGGAAGTTATAGTTACTCTGCCATGGAGGCCAATATTTGGGATGAGTGCATTCAAGTCAACTGCATTTTTTCTACCCTGGCTCTGTTTTATCTAGATGGTCCTCTTTGGTCATCTTGACCTTCAGGTTTTCTCTGAAACTTTAGAGGCAATTTCTGTGGTTGTCCCATAGGCGTAACTCACATCATCTATGTTTCTCTTCTTGCTTAAGTTCACCAGGGTGCTTCAGTCACTGAGGTGGCTTTCGCTTTCTGGTCCCGAACAAAGACTCTGAATAACTGAGTGTGAGAGGAGTCTGTATTACTTTTTCAGAACGAAAGCCTCCCAAGTCCAGGTGCTGTAGATACAATAACTTGAAAGTATGGAGATTTGGAGCTTGTAAGGAGTGATTTGGTTATGTAGCTCCTCCCTCACCAACAGCATTGTCTTTTGTGAAGAAGATTTCTCTCAGTGTTCAGCTAACTTGCCCTTCTGGTTCTTTTCCATGTGAGGAAAAAGTATTGCTTTCTTCTGGGGGACACAAAAGAATCCTACTGCCACCACCCCCATGAAGCTCACACCAACCCTCCCCAGCTCAGCTGCACCCTTAGACTCACATCACTATCAGTCTGGCCCCTGATAGTAATCACTAGTATGACCGCTTCTTGGCAGCCCTGTCCTTAGCAGACATCCATACCCCTTTCAACAACCCTCCACCATGCCTCTTACAAGACCCCATACCCTACCTGACAGGACCTGTTTTGTCTCAAAGCTGGAGTGGTCCCTCTTAGGTTTGCTCTGAAATAAACCTGTCTGGTTGTTTGTAGCTGTTTCTTTTTAATTAATTAAAATAACTTATTAGTACATGTTTGGAATTCACGCAGTTTCCAATCATCCTGGCGAGTGGATACAGGTACACATTGCAGCTTGTTCCTTTTTAAATACCATGCCACTTTCTCCATCCTCCAGGTTCCTATTCTCCTCTACATACTTGCTGATATTTGTCTTAGCTCATGTTATGGCATATAGCATTTACATTAACTGGTGTTATTAGGTTCTTGTACATGGCAATCTTTATTCCTTTCATTTTCCTGTCCCCTCCTCCTTGCTCCTCCTCCTTGTTCCTTAGACCACTTGTCTCTTACAAGAGATCCACCCCTTATCTCTTTCTATCCATCCTTTATCATTCTCTTTCATTTTATTTTGCCTCACTCAAATGAGACACACCTTACAGTATTTAAACTTGTGGGCTTGATTTGTTTCACTCCCATTATATTTTCTAAGCACAACCATTTTCTTCAAGTGTCTCAAGTGTGTTATTTCTTTTTAAAGGGGGGTGGTATTCCCTTATATATAGCTACCCCATTTTCTTCATCCAGGTATCTTTTGACAAATACACAGGCTGCCTCCAAGATTTGGCTATTATATATGAATTGTGCTTTTATAAACATTGGTACATATTTATCTCAGTAGTATGATCACTTAAGCTCTTTCCTTTTTTTCTAACCAGAAGCAGCCCCGCCCCAGACCCTCAGCCCTTCTGGCACCTGCATCATGTAGGTTCCAGCTTCCGGAGTTATGAGGAGATACATTTCATGGGTGGATACACTCAATATGGGATACTGGAAGCAGGGATGGGCCTCTATAATTGCCCTGTCTTTGGTATTCAGAAAAAAAATGTTCAGTAAAAGAAAAACAAATTATAATAGTTCATTTATCACAGGAAGTAGCAGAGATAAGCTGCTATCTCAGTGGTTTATAAAATAGATCAAATTTAGCTGGTAAAGGAAAGAGGGAAATAGATTGAGGGAAGCAGTGACAAAAATAACCTAATGATGGAATTATTTAAGCTCCAGGACATGGGTATCTGTTATTCACAGTATGTTTTGTTTTGTGCTTGTGTAGGATTTACCTCACAGCACCACAGGTGTCGCACCATGAGTCATAGCAGTAGTGTCAGCTGGTATGACACAGGGTGGATGTGAGCCGGTTCTTTTATTAGAATTTGATAGCTAATGCTACAGAGGCCACAGGGCTGTGTGACTTGAAAAACAATATTCTCTTATAGATTCACAATAAAATGGAACCCAGATTGCATTTAGGGGGTAAAAATAAAATGTGTGCCATCAAGAAACATGCAACAAGGGGCACAGAAACACAAATAAAAACTCCTAATGAGTCTTAGCAGTGACAGAATGTCACTGAGTGAGTTGTGTAAACAGAGGGCAGCAGCATCAGTCCTATACCTATAAGCATCCTGTTCTACAAACAAGGAAAAGCAATGAGGAAAGTACACAGATTTATGATGGAAGAAATCTGCAAATGAGACAAACAGAGAGAGGAATCACGATAAGAACTACAGAACATATTAATGCTTAGTCATACAGTACAATCTCTAGATGCTAAAAGGGCATTGGGGATGATCTGTTCTAACCTCCTGATATTTTAGAAGAGAAGATAGGTAAATTGCTTGGGATCAAGTAGTTTGTTATTCACAGAAATAAGATTAGAATAAAAAGGGCCAATCCTCTCTCAGTGTGTTGTCATGCCAAATTCAATGATCAGTAAAGAATTTGGATGGGTGAGTGCAAGGCAGGAAAATAAGGCAATAATAAATACATAAATAATGAGAAAACCCTCATGCCTCACAGAAAGGCAGTTTGGCTAGAGGAAAAGAGGGAGTGCTTTGATAAATATTTGCAAATAAATGAAGCACAGAGTAAAATTTAATATTGATTAAAATACTTTATTAGGCTGAACTCATTTTTAATCCATCAAATACTAAACCCTATAAATCTAAACATTGGGAAATGTTATAAACATGCTATTAACAAGAGGGTAAATTCATTGCTGTAGAATTATGAAATAAACAGTTAGTACTTTCTAGACTGAAAAATGCTTATTATGGTCACACGCTTCAACAATTGTGGGTGTGTGGCCAACCCTGTTTCCACATTTTTCCTTTGACATTGCAGCCACACTGAATTACTGAGTCTGCTGTACCAGACACTGAGTCTGTCTCTGTTCTCTCCCACTCTTAACTTATGCTCAAGTTCACCAAATTCCTTCCCTTTCACATCCTGTCCTTTTGCCACAAACTTTGGCAATCTTTGACTTCTGAAGTATTTAATTTGTATCTCTTCTGCCTTGTCCCTCTACCTTGTCCCAAAATTGGGCTGTTTCTCTCCTTTTCTTCCATGACATGCAGGGGACATAAACTTCCTCATCCCTTTTTTTTTTTTTTTTTTTTTTTTTTTTTTT